>CM076575.1:119110371-119348305 GCA_034641835.2 Pinus albicaulis
CATTGTGCCACTTCACTGAGCCACCTATATAGTGTATGGTATTGTTTTCTGAAATATCATTGTATTTCACCACATGATTTGGCTTGTGAAATCATATTTGAGATCATCATAATTGTGAGGGTACAGAATCCCTGCTCCGTCTAAGTTTTGAAGGTGTTGATAAGGTTTCTCAGAATAATTTTTGAAGGTGTTGATGAGGTGCCTGGGACTAACATTATATGCTACCACCAAGTCATTGCAGTTCCTAGAAATCGACCAATATCTATTGCAAAAGGTAATTTTTGTTACATGCACATATCATAATGAAAGAGTCAATTAATAATGGGATAGAAAAATAAAAGAAAAATATTGATATGAATTGCAATAAGGTCAGTGTGGTGGTAAGCATTCATCTTTCCGAGTATCCAAACAAAGACATTCACTTCCACTTTAAAATTTAAACAATTTCCTTTTCTAGTTATTAATGCTTTCCACCTCACAATACAACCATTCCTAATTTTTACTTGTTAAAGGTAAACAATTTAGCTCAATGGGTTTTACTTTGTACAAGCTTTGTCGCTTGCTCTGCATTTTGGGTAGGTTTTATCTATACTCACAAAATGTAGAATTATACGACCTAATTTTTTTGTTAAAATTGTATATCATCTTTATTTCCATATTTCTGAAGCTATGAGAGCTACTTTGTACAAGATTTGTTGCTTTGCTCTGCATGTTGGGTAATTTTTATCTGTACTCACAAAATGTAGCATTGTGCGACCTAATTTTTTTTTTAAATTACATATTAACTTTATCTCCAGATTTTTGAAGTTATGAGAGCTCTCCGAAATATATATATTTTATTGATTAAAATGATATTAAAAATATGTTTTAAATTAAAAGGTAAAGCAATTCAATTTTTGAAAAGAGAATTTAAAATTAGATCTATTTTTTTTAATTATTGTGAATAATCAAAAGTCTCCCTATATATTCTATGATCGAAATTTCTATTTTCATGCAATGTAATGTAAAGGGAATCTTAAATACAATATGCAGGTTAACAAGAGCGAAGATTCTGCAAGGCTTTATACTTCATAAATTGATAGAACTTTTTAGAAAATTCTCGGAAGTTCCCAACACGTTCAAGGTATGGAGGTAGAATTGGAGGTACAAGAAGAGGTATTGTTTTTTTCCGAACAAACGGGAGAAGGAATTGTTGTGTTGCCATCAATTCCAAAAGGGGAGAATGTTGTTAATGTTGGCATTGATGTCAAATGACCATGTTAATCTGATTGGTATGTCATTGTTGCAATATTGTTGGAATGTAAAGGTTGATAAGTGATGTGAAGTGAAAAGGCTAAAAATTGTTAAATATGTTGATTGATTATATTGGTATATGGCATACAATTAAATAGTAAAATGGCACATGGCATCTTGAGACATAAGGCTGAAAATGTATCCTTTCTTTGAATTGAAAAATGTATGGTACAAAGTTGAAAAATGTGGCCAATACAAATCTGAAATTTTTTCGAAGATCTGTCTCTTGCAAACATCACTATTGAGCTATATTATTCATCTCTATTTTATATTACAAATTTGTGATTTTCAGATTTGAAAATGAAGTGGTAGATTGTGAACAGCTTTAGAAGACTAAGGGACAACTCCTCATTTCATATTTCTGCATCGAATACAAACAATCAATAAGCCATGCTTATAAAATATACATTGTTGAATGGGAAAAGGAATTTTAGAGTTAAGAAGTTTGTATGAGAGGGTTCATGAGCAACAACAAAAGAGGAACAAAATTGAAGAAGAGAAGCAAAGAAGATGTACAACAGACTTGACAACGGAACTTAATATCAGTTAACCCGAACACTTGTCTTGGTATTGTGATTAAGAGATTGCAATCTCTTTTCAAGTTGTAACTTGATAAATATGAGGTTGTATCTTGTTGAGGTAGGTGTCTCTTGTGGGTTGTATCCTGCAGAAAATTTGTGGGAGTTGCATCTTCCTTTGAGGTAGGTGTTGAGCCTTGCAACATGTATGTATTTACTCTTGATTACTGTCATTTTTCCTCTTCCTTATCCATCTTGTGCCATGATATAATAATATAATAGAAGGATTTTGATGAAAAATTATCCTAATACAATTTAGCCGTCCAAACTAATTCTCGTTGCTTTTTATGTTGAAAATAACAGAAGAAATAGTAGGAATTAATCACGGGAAAGAAGACGCGTTAGATGTGGTCGAATCGGAAGACAAATCAGTGAGGACTAGCGCAAGAATGAACGAACTATCCGAGGATAGCATTTTGTCGTGGATCCCTCAGGATCTCCTGATCATGAGGGATCACACCTATCTTTCCTTTTAGCTATAAAGGGACAGGGAGAGCTAGTTCTCAAATGTCATGTATCTTTCATTTATGCATAATTCGTAATTGTAATTCATAGAACATAGTTTTGAACAACAAGATCGGATTGTGATTTTAATTGACTGTGATGATTAATATATAATTCGCGTTGCTGTTCATTCGAATATTCTGGAGTAGTTAAGCAGTATTCGCCAGTGGCTAAGGGCCCAGTCTCTGGTGAATCTCATCGTTGTTCTCTGTGTTATACTTTTCCATTCATTGCAAGTGTATTCGGCTTTTCCGCTTTGTAATTGAAATACTTTTGATAATTTGGATTTCTAGTATTTATTTCCAATGAATACGCATTTCCAATTTATTTCCTTAAAGAATTAGTTGCTAGCTAAAAGAATTGGTTTTGATTATTTAAAGCATAGACAGTTATTTCCAATACTTTCCTTCTATTCAATAGTTTGAATCCAACTGAAAGAGCTCGGTTAATGCTTCAGTGCTCTCGGTTCATTGTCATTTGAATTAGTTGAATTAAGAATGAATCACAGTTTTGGGTAGATAAATCACTTTCTTTAAAGCTTCAAGATTTATGATTGCATCTATATTAAACGATTGGCTTTAGCATTACTCTTTGTATAAATAGCTTGCACATATTTTGTACACTCTTGAGATAAAAGGACTTACCTTGGTTGATAATTAATGTGAGGCAATTAGGAGTTTTTAAAGACACCTGTTAGCACCCAACATTTTGGCGTCGTTGTCGGGGAGCGTGTTGCCACTCTGTAAAGAGTAAATGTCTGATTGATGTTTTTTTCTGCTGAGGGAGAATTGAGTATTAAATACGGAAGGTAAGAACCTACGTAAAGAACAAGTAAAATGCTCGCTCATCCACCTGCTTTCTAGAAAAATTGAATAAGAGTTTAAGGTAGGCATGAATGTTTGTATTTCTGCATGAATGACTAAGAGGGAAAGACCTAAAAAAGACAAAATTCCTCCTTCTAAACCTGAAAAACCTAAGGGACTGGTGACCCTTGGACGATCAACTTTTATCGACGAAATCTTAAGAAAAGTTGAGTCTCAGTCATCAGTAGGACCCCGAATTATTGCTGCTAGACGTCCTACTGACTTCCTTGAAGCCACAGGATCACCATCTGTAGCTAATGTTGAGATTCACAGTAACACTGAAGGGATTGAGCAAAGTTTTCAAGATACTGAAAATTCACAAATTTTCCCTCCACAAGAAGGAAATTCTTGCAACCTCCATGAAGGAGAAGGAGAGACAGGCAATCTTGAAATTAATTTATTAGAACCTAGATCTCCTAAAGTGGTGACTGAGCAGAGGAAACCCAGTGTTCCAGATCAAGGTATTACTGTTAGAACCATTCCAGCCTCTTGCAGAAATCCTAGGAATAACTCTCCAGCTCCGGAAATCCCTGAAGAATATTGGCATATTTTTAACCAAATGGATAATAACCAGCAACCTCAAACTTCTATGTTGCAATACCCTATTTTTGACACAGCTGTCAATGCCCCCATGAAGGCTATCCCATTACAGAACATTCCTACCTTTCATGGGCTAACTTCAGAAGATCGCAATGCATTATTTTTCGAATTTGATGTCTTATGCAGGGGTTATGACTACACTACCGACCCCCAGAAGCTGAAGCTATTCCCCTCTACTCTGAAGGGAGCAGCTCTGCGTTGGTTCATGGGACTCGGTGGAGGCACTATCAATGATTGGGACCAAATGAAAACATCTTTCGTTAAAAAATACCAATATTATTGTTGAACTAGAGAACTAAAAGATGAAAAATTTCAAATGGTAGCAAAGCCTAGCGAGACTCTGGAAGAATATGTAGAGCATTTCCAATATAATTTGCAAAGATCTCCTTACACAAATCTGCCTGATAATGTTCTAAAAACCACAATGATCATAAGTATGAAAGACCAATGGGTAGAGACACTAAATATAATGGGTAAATGTGACATTTATCAAGAAAACTACAAAAATATTATAGATTTGTGCATCAAGTGTTCCAAAGGCAGTACAAGTCTGAAACTAGTCGGACGCGATGCAAGCCCTAGAGACAGCAAAGCCTCAGGAGGAAGCATTACACGAAGCGAAATTAGCAATCTGTTGGATGATTTCAAGACTAATATCCTGGGGACCCTGGCGACACAATTGGATGTCATGCAAGCTAAGCAAAAGTAGGCTATAGTAGAATAGAACTTGGCTATTTTCTGCCCCCGCTGTAGACAAAAGAATAGTCATAAAGAATGTCCCCTAGATACGATACGAACATGTGCCATATGCACTAAAGAACACGCCACGGAAATTTTCCCATCACTTCCAGGATTAAAAGCAGTCTTCAAGGAAGCGGAAGAAGAATTGGAACTAGTATATCTGTTGAACCAGCATCGTCAATGGAAAGCGCGTCAAACAGGTATGCCTACCGATCCATCTTCGTTCTTTCCTCCCTCGCAATTTAATTCTCAACAATATTCAGGGGCATCATGGCAGAATCAGCCACCTTTTTTTCCACCTCAAGCATTTTTTATGCCACCATGGCCCAATCAGTCAAATCCAAATACTAATAATTGGCCAAATTCCCCTTACCCGCCACCATTCTGGCAAAAAAACCCTTATTCCTCCCAATGGTCCCCTTCCACCTCACAAAACTAGAACTGGCAATCAAATTGGCAAAGATCTACGAACCAGCCTATGGGGACAGTTCCTCTGCCTCAACCAACTTTACTAGCACCGTACACGTTGCAGCAGAATCCTCAATCTAATATACGACCGCAATTTCCAGCTCAACCCAACCCAAATCCTAACAACAGACCAGTTCATTGAATACAAATCATTGAGGGTTTGGACCCTGAAGATGAGTTGAAATAATGTAACGAACTTAAGTTGAGATATGGATGCATAATCACTCTAGATGAGGATAAAGATTTGCAGCCTGAAGAACCACACACAAATAAACCTCTGACTGTAGATGATCAACAAATAAAACAAGGGGAATATACAGTCAGACAAAAATATCCTGAACAATCATAACCACTTCCCCCCCATTCCCAGAAATATTGTTGATACCACGCCCGATTGAATATCCTAACTTTGATCTTCTAGGTGAAATTAAGAACATTTGTATAAAAATTCCCCTCCTTCGGGCTTTCCAAGATATTCCAATATATGCTAAAACTATTAAATAATTGTGTATAAAGAAGTCTGTGAGGAAAACAAAAACAACCCCAACTGTCCATGTTGTTGGGACTTTGTATAATTTATTACTAGGCAAAGAGACTCCTTTAAAATACGAGGATCCCGAAAATCCGATTGTCACAGTCCAGATAAATGGCCATTTTTTCCCAATGCTTTATTTGACTTAGGGGTAGCCATCAATATTCTCACAACTACAACTTGTAACATTATTGGCATCACAACCTTGGAACCAACAACCACCTTACTGGAACTAGCTGATCACTCAGTCATTAGACCAGAAGGAAAATTACAAGATGTGATGGTCTTTGTAGACACTTGGGAATACCCGGTGGATTTTTTTATTATTAACCATAGGAACAAGCTAGATGGACATCCCTTAATATTAGGAAGGCCTTGGCTAGCAATTGTTGATGCTTATATCAGCTGCCGGACAAGCGGTATGACTATAACCAGGGGGAATGATGTGAAAAATTTAGCTTTATACCCTCCTGCTCAGCCAAGCTTGACTATTATGAAAACCAAAAAGAAACCTGCAACATACTTAACAAAAAATATTCGGTCACCATTGATTGTGGTAGATGCCCTTGAATTCAAAATCCAAACTGAAGATGATGTCATTACCACACTATCAAGTTCAAAATGCCACATGATTAAAGTAGTCCTTGACAATGAAATCAAAGAAGATCCCCTGAGATATATCAATGATCAAACAATACCAACAACCATTATTTATAATAGCAAACCTATTGAAATTGAGCCAGGGAAGATCCTGAACATTAACATTAATCTGAGTGATGACCAGCAACAAAAACTTATTCAAGTCCTTAGGAAAAATAAAGGGGCTTTCGCTTGGGATTACTCATATATGAAAGGGATTGACCCTCAGCTATGCATGCATCACATCTACACTGAAAAATATGCAAAAACCATTCAACAACCTCAGCGTAGATTAAATCCTCACCTAAAAGATATTGTTAAAGAAGACCTTCAAAAACTGTTAGATGTGAATTTTATCTATCCTATATCTGAAAGTAAATGGGTTTCTCCATTAGTTGTGGTTCCCAAAAATAATGGGAAATGGCGAATATGCGTTGACTATAGAGAACTCAACAAGGCAACTGAAAAAGACCATTTTCCCCTTCTATTTATTGATCAGGTCCAAGATACACTGGTAGGGAAGAAATTTTTTTCTTTCTTGGATGGCTTCAGTGACTACAACCAAATTCAGATTTCCCCTGAAGACCAGGATAAGACTACCTTTGCCTGTCCGTGGGAAACATTCGCTTACAGGGTATTACCTTTTGGATTGTGCAACGCACCTGCCACATTCCAAAGAACCATACTCAGTATTTTTGCAGACTTGATAAATGAAGGATTGGAAGTATACATGGATGATTTCACACCCTATCGAGATGACTTCGAGCAAAATTTACAGACATTGGAAAAAAATTTGGAATGGTGTATTGCTAACAGCCTATGTTTAAGTCACAAAAAGTGCCATATGATGATGACAAAAGGCCTGATCTTGGGTCATTACATTTCAGCAGCTGGAATTCAGGTAGATCTGGAAAAAATACAGGTAATTCTCTTACTAGCTACTCCTTGCACTCAAAAAGAGGTACGTAGTTTTCTGGGATTTGCTAGATATTATCGTAGATTTATCAATAATTTTTCACAGATTGCTGCACCATTATATGCCTTAACAGGAAACAGTGATTTCATATGGACTGAAAAATGTGACACTGTCTTTACAGATTTAAAACGGCTAGTATCAACAGCACCAGTATTACGAGGCCCGAACTGGGATATACCATTATGGATTTCATCATATGCATCAGACACAGCCATTGGAGCAGTTCTTGGCCAAGAAGAAGACAAGAAACCCTACGCTATATATTACATTAGAAAAAACCTAACCCCTGTTGAATTGAATTACATAGTAACAGAGAAGGAATTTTTAGCTGTTATTTATGCTATTAAAAAATTCAGACACTATATTACTGGATACCCTGTAGTTCTCTATGCAGATCACTCTGCTATCAAATACTTGGCTAATAAACCCATTATGAATGGAAGAGTGACATGTTGGTTGCTACTTTTGCAGGAATTTGATATAACTATAAGGGATCGACCATGGAAGGAAAACCTTGTGGAATATTTCCTCTCCCGAGTGCCAAGAATAGATGACACAATAGCAGTAGCGGATCAGTTTCCAGATGAACACCTGCTTGCTGTAACCGTGAAAACACCATGGTACGTAGATGTGGCGAATTATTTAGCAGTGGGAAATAATTCCCACTCGGTACTCCTGGATTGGAAGATACCTTTTTTCACACAGGGGCCAATATGCACATCCGCAGGTGTATTAGGGAAGACAAAATTTATGATATCTTAAAAGCCTGCCACGATGGACCTTGCGATGAACATTTTGCAGACCGCAAAACTGGACATAAAATTTTACAAATGGGCTACTACTGGCCCACGATTTTTAAAGATGCTAAGAAATTTGTTCAGGCCTGCGATAGTTGTCAAAGTATGGGATGCCCTAGCCAATCTGACAAGATGCCCCTGCATCCATAGCTGGTCATAGAACCTTTTGAGCATTGGGCATTAGATTTTGTTGGGCCAATCAACCAGAAATCATATATATTGGTTGTAACAGAATACGTAACTAAGTGGGTAGAAGCAGTAGCATTACCAAGAGCCACAGAAGAAACTGTGATAAACTTTATTTTCGAAATTTTTGTACGATATGGGTTACCCAGAGAATTAATCACTGATGGAGAGCCACAATTTTTAGGCCACAAGATCGTTGCTACACTAAAAAATCATCATGTTATTCACAGAATTACCTCTCCATACCACCCGCAAGCAAATGGGCAAGTAGAAAGCACCCACAAAGTAATTGAAGTTATTCTAACGAAGACAGTCTCATCGCACAGACGAGACTGGGCTACTTGACTGCTAGAAGCCTTGTGGGAATATCGCACAACTTGGAGGAACACTACTGGATACTCCCCATATCAGCTGGTGTTTGGTAAGGAACCTATTTTTCCCATAGAGTTTGAGATACAAACACTAAGGATAGCCCAAGAAGTGGGACTGGATTTAAATGAAGCCCAGATTAATAGATTACAACAAATAAATGAATTAGACAAAATCTGGCTTTTGGCTCTGCAGCATACTGCACTTATTCAACAACAAAGAGCCAAATGGCATGATTCTCTTATCAAGAAAAAGACAATTCATGAGGGCGACTGGGCACTTCTCTATGATTCCAGGTTTCAAGACTTCCCTGGTAAATTGCAGACTAGGTGGTTAGGTCTCTATGAAATAAAGGAAGTACATGACAATGACACTCTTACATTAGCCACCATTGATGGGTCTGATTGTTCCTTTAAAGAAAATGGGCATCGGGTGCGCCTCTACCAAAGACCACTCACAAGAGAATCTTTTTGCCAACAGATACGCAAGGACTCCACCATATAAGTTTTAGCTGCAGAAGATAATCCTTCAACAGGTTCATCTTTGTAAAAATTCATTTCTTTTGTAAAAAAATAAAAAAACTGTAAATAGGATTGATGATTCAATTTGTTTTTCTGCCTATTTTTCTATTCCATCTTCGGAACAGCACTTTTTGGTTTTGTTGTTCCATATTCGGAACAGCACTTTTTTATTTTGTTGTTCCATCTTTGGAACAGCACTTTTTGGTTTTTTTTGTTCCATCTTCGAAACAACACTTTTTGGTTTTGATGTTCCATATTTGGAACAACATTTTTTGGTTTTGATGTTCCATCTTCGAAACATCACTTTTTGGTTTTGTTGTTCCATCTTCGGAACAACACTTTTTGATTTTGTTGTTCCATCTTCGGAACAGCACTTTTTGGTTTTGTTGTTCCATCTTCGGAACAACACTTTTTGGTTTTGTTGTTCCATCTTCAGAACAACACTTTTTGGTTTTGTTGTTCCATCTTTGGAACAACACTTTTTGATTTTGTCGTTCCATCTTTGGAACAACACTCTTTTTTTTTTTGTTCCGATTTTGGAACAACACTCTTGTTTCTTGTACAATTTTTGTGTGTTTTGAACAACACTTTTTTTATATTTCACAAGCACCTCTTTCCTCTTATCGACTTAAACACTGTTACCGATGAAATAGGTAACCGCACTGTTACCTACTTTTTTTTGGTAGCATAAAAAGCACCCGATTTTGAAAAGTGGTGTGCAGAATCACCTTTTTCTTTTTTTGAGCACATTTTTGACCCTCTTAATATTTTTATTTATGAAGTATGAATATTTCTTTTAAAATGTTAGTGATTTTCATGCTAATTTTGAAACGTATTGATGCAGCATACCTTTTTTTTTTAGAGTGGTGATTTTCATGTTGGTAATAAAACACAAAACTTAGATAACAAATATATATATAAAAACAATAAAAAAAACCAATAAAAATGTAAATAAAAACAAAATTAACTCATAAAAATAAAAATAAAAATTAAACAAAAATTAATAAATAAAACCAAAAAAAAACAAAAATATTCGAAAATTGTATCAAAAGAAATGACAAATTTTGAAAAAAAAACACATAATTTAAAGAAAAAAAACAAACATTAACCAAAAAAATAAAAAAAAATAAAAACATCAAAAACATTTTTTTCTAAGTTATTAAAAAAATCCATATAATTAAAAAAAAAAAATTAAAATAGAAAATTTAAAAATAATTTAAATTACAAAATTAAAATTTAGATAAAAAAAATAAAATACAAAAAAGAAAAAATTAAATTTAAAACTTTAAATTAAAAAAATAATAATAATAAGAAAACAAAAATACAAATTTTAAAATTAAAAAAAAATAAATTAAAATAAATTAAAAAATGAAAATTGAAAAAGAAAATTAAAATAAAAGAATTATAATAAAAAAACTATCATTAAAAAACAAAAAAAATGAAAAAAACCATGTGAAAATAATTAAAAAACAAATATCCATAAATTTACTGTTTTTTTTTTAATGAAACAATTTATAAATTTTAAAAATGAAAAACCGAATAAACTAAAAGATTAAAAAATTAATTAATTAAATTAAATTTTAATAAATTTAATTAAATTAAATTTTAATAAATTTAATGAATAAATTTTAAATTGTAAAAAATAATTAATCTAAAATATTAAATTTAAAAACAAAATTAAAAAAACAAAAAAATAAATAAAACAAATTGAATTTTTAAAAATAAATAAATAAATAAAATCTAATTAAAAAAAATAAAAAATAAAAAAAAAAGAATTTTTTGATCATGGTGGCGCCACCAATCGGCCTCACTTGAGTGGCCGGCGAAGGCGGCGGCGCTAGGCGGGGGCGTGCGGCCCCCGTCCGAGTCGACCTCTGTGGCGGGAGCGATTCCGAGTAGCCTCCGCCGAGTAGTGTGGCCGACGTCGCGCGGGCGAAGGCACATACGGCCCGGGTCCACCGACGGCCAGAGCCTCCGCCACCACCTGGGCGGGAGGCCAATTCCGGGAATCGCCCTCCCGCGGCGAATCGCCCTCCCGCCACAGGAGGTCGATTCCGGGAATCGCCCTCCCACCACGAGAGGTTGATTCCGGGAATCGCCCTCCCGCCGCGGGAGGTCGATTCTGGGAATTTCCCTCTCGCGGTGGGAAGATGATTCCAGAAATCGCCCTCCCGGGGCGGGAGGCCGAGAATCGCCCTCCGCCGCCGAGAGCGATTCCGGGGGTCACCCTCCCGGATTCCCGGAATCAACCTCAGGGCGATTCCCGGAATCGGCCTCTCGCCGTGGGAGGGCGATTCTCGGAATCGCCCTCCCGTCGCGGGAGGGATTGGCCTCCTGCCGCGTGAGGGCATTTCTCGGAATCGGCCTCCGCCGTCAACTAGGCGGGAGGCCGATTGGCGGTGCCACCACGATCAAAAAATTGTTTTTTTTTTATTTTTTTATTTTTTAATATTTTTTTTTTTAATTTTTTTTTAATTCAAAAAATTTTAAAAAAATAATAATAATAATAATAATTTTTATATTTGAAATTTAATTTGTTTTAATTTGTTTTGTTTTTTTTAATTTTATTCATTTTTTTTTTGTTTTTAATTTTTTTTTCTAAATTTTGTTAATAATTTTTATTAAATTTTGTATTTTTTTTTATTTAAATGATTTTTTATTAAATTTTATGTTTAGTTTTTCATTTAATTTTTTAAAATTTAGTAAATTTTGTATTTTTTTTTAATTTATTTGAATCTAATATTTTTTTTTAATTTTTTATTTTATTATTATTATTATTATTTTAATTACATAAAATTTAATTATCTTGTCCTGATATTGAACCACATTAGCTGGTTCGAAACACGTCAACGAAAATTTCGTTTATGTGATTTTCACCGAAAATTATTACACATAATTTATGGATCACAGAAGCCAAATTCCTAATACATAACATTTTTATATTTTTTTTATTTTAGTTAAAATTGTATATTTAAAATTAGATTTTTTTTTTTTTTGGTTAAACTTAATATTTTCAAATTAATTTGTTTTTTATTTTATTTCTTGTTCAATTTTAATTGATTTTTAAAGTTTTTTAACTTTTTATTTTAACAATTTTTTTTTTTTAATGTTTAAAATTTATTTTTTATTTCAAAATTTATTTGTTTATTCATTTATTTATTAAAATTTAATATTTTTTTTATTTAATTTGTTATTTTAATATTAACCTTTTTTTAATTTAATAAAATCTAATATATATATATATATATATATATATATATATATATATATATATATATTATTTTTTATAATTTAAATTTAATTTATTTTTTAAATTCTATTTGTTTTTTTAATATATATTTTTTTAAATTTAATATTTTTATTGTATTTTATTTTTATTTTTTATTTTTAATTAATTTTTCATTTTTTTACTTTTAATATCAATAATGTTTTTTTTTTCATTTTTATTTTAAAGTTTTAAATTTATTAAAATTTAATATATTTCCTTAAATTTATTTTTAATTTTTTATTTTTTATTTTTTTAATTTAATAAACATTTTCTTTTTCTTTCTTAAATTTAATTTCTATATTTTATTTTTTATAATTTCTTTCTTTTTTAACTTGTTTTTCTTTTTAATTTAATATTTTCATTTTGTTTTTATTTTTATTTTTTTTATTTCTATATATTTTGAAATTTTAATCTTTAAATTTTTTTTTAAATTTTTTATTTCTTATTTTTTTCTTAAATTTTAGGTTTTTTTTAATGTTTGAATTAAAATTTTTATTTTGTTTTTTTTTATTTTTTTATTCCTATATATTTTTAAATTTTAAGCTTTAAAATGTTTTTGTTTTTTAAATTTATTTTTTTTCTTAAATTTTAGGTTTTTTTTAATGTTTGAATTTTAAAAATTAAAAAATGTTATTTCTATTTTTAAAAATGTCAAAAATATGACAATTTTTTTTTTTTTTGGTTATTCCAGCGTCAACTGGTTTTGTTTTGAGGGTGTTTTTTCAATCCTTTTTTCAAGAAACAATTTTGTTTTTAGCATAATTTTATAAAATGTTGAAATTTGACCTTCAAAAAAAACCAAGTGTGTTCTGGAATACACTTTTTTTGTTTTTGGGCTGTTTTTTCATGTTTTTTGAGTCTTTTTGGGCTAGAGTTCCCGTTTTGAGGTCAGGTTACCTATTTCATCGGTAACAATGTTCTTATTCCTAGCTCATTTCAACCTTATTTCTTTGATTCCCTTTATGACTTGAAGTACAGTACCTTCATGTAGATAAGAATTATGGATTTTATTAAAGCAGGTGAGTATTTTTAACATTATGATCTTTGACAAAGACAGCTTCTTGATGATAGACTTAAAACAATTGAAAGGGACACAATTATTTATATTTCACTTTACTGTACTAATTTCTACTATATATGATATTGATTGATCATCTTTACCATGCTGGTTCTACTCTCCCTGGTTATAATTCTCTCTGTCTATTATCAATGGGATTATAAATATAATTTTTCCTATTATTGACATGCTTCAACTTCTTACACCATCCCTACTCTTAAGGAGTACTGAGCCTCCCTCTATTTATCATAAAAATATGTAATGACAACTAAATTTTATCTACAGATAGAGGATAGGGGGTCTCATTAAAGAGCCAGCCTACCATGTTTATAAGGATGTAGCAATGTGACATTCCCACTATGGCCACCACACCAGGGTTGCGATCCATTGGATGGCTAAAACATCCCTAGAACAGGAGGTCTCATCACGAGCCGGCCTGCTCACTTTTTTCTACTTCCCAATGAATGGCAGTATGGTTATTTGGTTACCATGCCAGCACATTGGTCTCTTCTGTAGAAACAAAAATGAAATTTTTCAATTATAAATTTAGGATCCTGGCTCACATGGGTTAAAAAGCAACTCTATCGAGGCTATGGATGCCTACTGGAAACAGAAGCTCTTATTATGGTATTGAAGTTCTATTTCCTCAATCAATAATTCTTATAATACCCTCTTCCCATTTATCTTTTTATCTGAGAGATTATTTCCTTTAAACACTTCCTTACTTTAAACCTTTATGCATGCGTTCATGTTTTTTATTCAATCATATCATGTACAACCGAAATATCATCGGAAAAGCCTCCTTTTGTACATATTTTTGTCCTCTTTCCTTATCACATAACTTATCATCAACCAAAGCGTCTTGTCTCTTGTCATTTACTATGATTATACACCACGCTTTTACTCTATCCATCTCTCTTATTGTCCCATCATTTATTTACGTACTCTGATCCATTTACTACTGTACCATTCATCCTTATATCCCGCCATCGGAGCAGCCATTCCCCATTTATTCTGCCATAGGTGACCTCTCATTTCGAAGGGGGAGAGAATTTCCATTACACTCGCACATGCGTTGTCCTTGTTTCATTGATTGATAAGATATTCCATGATCACACAGCATGCGGCAATTTAAGAACACAATTAATATCAACTACACTTAGCTGTTACAACAACTTGTTGTTCTATCTCTCTAAGTGTTGCTGTGTTTTTAGTATTGTTGTGTTTTCTTCAGTATTACTGTATTTTTCCATTACACTCATCCTTTGCAATAGTAGGAAAAATTCAAGAATTATGGGTGGTAAGGCAGTACGCCGCGAACCTTTAGTGTTAGAGGTCTCCGACAGAGCCAGGGAAATTCTGATCTGAGCAGGGTGGAAATCCTATCTCACAAGATTTCAGCCCTCGAATGAGGAAATTACCATTGAATTTCTACAACATTTGCAGAATGGGGAATCCATGGTGAAATGTAGAAGAATTACAGTCACAGACGTTGTAATAGCTGAAGTATATGGGCTGTCGGTAGAAGGAACTATATGGTCACAAAAACATGTATTGCTGCAAGACGCAGCGGAAACTTTCAAAGACAAAGGTGAGCAGGTAGTCAGGAAAGGCAAAGGCATCCAACCATCTTCTCTAGCAGAACTATGGAAAGAATTAGCAAGCATTATCCAAATATACATTACCTATGATGGACGCCAAGATGTGGTAAGACCACGACAACTTAAACTATTTGTTGTCTTGAAACAAAAACTCATTGTTAATTTTCCATATCTTTTGAATTATTTACTGCATGATACTGCTGTTAGAATAAGATGGACCAGACACCCTGAAGTTGTAATAAGTCACCATGTATTGATTATATTAATCATCAGTCATAGCCTGGTTCAATACAACTTAACTTGGGATGGTTTCATAACAGCCATAGAGAGCATGAAAAACCCTGTAATCTAATATCCCGAAATTTCAAAGACAAGCCAGCAGAACCCTGTTTCAAAAAGAAAAAAGACTGCCCATTCAAAAGTTGAACCCCGTAAACACAGGAGGTCTATAAGAATTGAACTAGCCCAAAGGATGTCTGCAAATCTTCGGAATGAAAGCAACCAACCTACGGAGGCAGCCAGTCCAGTTAGGATAAGAGACACTGAATCCGAAGAAGAGGCACCCGGTTCAGAAGAAGAACCCAAAGAAGAGCCCAAAGAAGAGGCCGAATCAGAATCAGAACCTGAAGAAGTGGCACTCGGTTCAGAAGAAGAGCCTAAAGAAGAGGCCAATTCAGAACAAAAACAAGAATGGAATTATAATAATGAACTAGAAATTGAAGCAGAACCGGATTTCGAGACAGGGATGGCTGAGGTCCTGGAAAATTTTAATGTATATATGCAACCTGGAAGACCACTTGGTCTCAGCGCAACGGAAACACAAGTCCTAGAGAATTTCGGGCATATAGAAACACCGCCATCTCCAGAGGCTGCGGACACAGAAATTGTTCAGGAATCCGACAATCATTCTCGTGACACAATTTCATTGGAATACAGCCATGAGGACCAGCAGAAGTCTGCAGAAATAGAAGTTAGTCACCAGTCAGACAATCAGTCAGGCGATATGGTTCTTTTGGAACACAACCCTGATGACCAACAAACATCTCTAGAAACCATTGATAAACCTATTAGTGGAGCGGACGCTCCTCAAAAGAGCCAAGTAGCCAAAGAAAAACTTAAGAAGCTGCGACAAAAATACCGAAAGCTCCAGAAGATAGTCAGAAGGCTACGAAGAGAAGTTAAAAACTGTAAAACTCAAAACATAGCTCCTGAGGTAACTTATGTAGCTACACAAACAAGAATATGCGAGAATAAATAAATAGAAATTCAAACCGAGCTCGCTTCTGTTGGGATCCTGTGATTTAGAAGATTGGCATACTAAATGACAAGGCAACACAAAAACCAGTCTTTAGAGCTCTAGGATCTAGCCCTCCTAGTCTCAGAGAGGGATCTCTCAATTGTTTTGCAAATATATAGCTTGATTGCTTGTAAAAAGGTTGATTTTAGGCTATTTATTAAGCTTGAGTTTGTTTGATTGTTTGATGGGACATGATGATCTAGGCAGCATAGATAGAAAAGGGGAAATATCTAAGTCATTGGGCAATGGAGTCAAGTGGAAATGGTAACAAGTTTGTAGATGAATCAGGGGTATCAAAGGGAAAATCTAACTTGGCTATTGGATCTGCAAAGTTTTCAGGTGAAATGAAATGAACATTAAGGTTTTTAGAATGAAAAGCAGAACTAAGGGCAATTAAGAATCCTTAATTATATGTACTTCTCAACAGAGGGACTTAAAAAATTATCTGAACATGAAGAAGTAATTTATAGACAGGGCTAACCATGAATTCTAGAAATTATACTTCAGCAAATAACAATCTCAAGACAAACTTTCAAAATGAAATCTAAGAGTTGAGGAACACTCTATTTCATCAAAGATTTCACTTTCAAGGATAAGAAAACATTCAAGATAAACATATAACTGCATTCATAGAAGAGGGAACTCCTAAACATCTAGGACTGCAATTATAAATACTTTCAAAACAATTATTTGAGCAAGTATAAAGGGTATGATCAACACAGACCTCTTTGGCAAACTTTGGACAATGGTACTTTGAAAGGGGACTTCAGAAATAGTTTTTAAAGTGTCAACAAGAAGCAGGGAAAACCATAAATCATATTGAGGCCAATTGTATTGAATTACTTCTTAAATAAACCATCTTTAAAGGTTGAAGAGCAGTTAAACTACTCAATCAAACATTTAGTAGATGAAAACATAAAGACAGTGAAGAGTAAACAGATCTAAGGTGCTTCCAGGAGACATTTCTTAGCCTAAAACTTTTACTCTACTATAAGCAAGATATAATGAAAACAGAATGAAAAACAGGAAAAAACATTAACAGTTTAGGATACTTCACCAACAGCCAAGCTCAGGGATCCAATGACAGATCTTTCTCCATCTGCAAACAAGTCAAAACATCCACAGGTTCCAGTACATCAATTTCTTTTCAATCTCAGCAAAACTATATATTACTTCAAAGAGTTATCAAATGCCCACTATACAATGAGTTTGAATGCAGTATTTATGCTGCAAATGAGGAGGTGGAAACATCTAGGGTTCAAAATGTCATTAATGACATAGTAAATTCACTCCTTTCCTTAAAAACCATGCAAGGCATAAGGTAGGAATGTTTCTCAACTACTTCTCTATGTATTAAATCTGTCTTTACTTCCTGAGGATAAAATAGCTGAAAATATTGACTTTGAGGATCTTTTTGTCTTTTACAATAACTGTCTAACAGTTTATAAAATATCTTTTTGTGTAATAACTGCCAATTTTCCCTTTGAGGTATAAAGTAAGTGAAAGGTGTCACTTTTGATTTATTAAGTGAATAACTGCCCCTTTGATGTATCCGATACTATCTTTAAGCCTAAGTTTCCTTTATTTTATCATTAAAACTATGTTTTTAAGGCCTTTTAGCCTTGATTTGCCTTTTTAAATTAATCTTCTTTACTATCCTTTAACACTTCATCTGATTTCTTTTAACCTTTAAAATCCTCTATTGCTTGGGCCTGTAATTATCCTTTTGCTGACTGTATTCACCTTTAAACTGCATTTAACCTTGAGACTGCGGGATTAAACTTTCTAATATTTGGTCTTTGTGTGCAATCCTTCATCTTCAATCTTCTCTGTCTTTGTTGCTTTACACTTTTCCTGCTGACTTGGACTAGCTTTTAATCCCCTTTCTTTGGTTCTCGGTCTTTAACCCTTTGTTTCTTCCACTGTGCTTTTCCTTTCGATGTTGTGGACAAAGGACCTTAATGCGCGGGGGTTTTTCAATAATAAATATTCATGCAATATTGATTAAAAAGACCCAGATTTACGCCCTGGAAATTTCTTTTCTTCATTGAACAGTCTTCAACGGATGATGATCTTCGACCATGTCCCTTTACAAACAGTGGGAAGGGTTTTTACCTTTAAAACTGCCATCAAACCTACACAAGACAAAAAAAATGTTAATAAAACCATGCAGGGTCAGAAATATGCTTCGGAGGCTAGCAGAGGAGGTTGCAGAGAGTCGGAATGCATGGAGGAAGGGTTTTAATGGCAGAGGGTGAAAAAATGGTTTTAAATGGACTTTGGCACAAAAATGGGCACAGGTGGTTTTGGAAAACCATTGGTGATTTTCGCACGACAAACGGGTGTTAAGTGGTTTGCGTTGAATCGAACGCGATCCAACCAGAATGTGCCGCGTGGCTCCCGCAAAACCGGCGGTCTCGCGCTACTTTGGGAGGTTAAACTCCGGACGCAAAATTTACGCAATATGTGCTATTGACCGTCGGATGGGAAGCGGTAGATTCGACGGTGCAGATCTAGCACGACAAATAGTTGTATGGGCAGGAGCTTTGGTGGGGGACAAGTGTAGGCCAGAGATTGGTTGGGTGTTATGTGGGTGGAAGGTGGGTCATATGATGACATGGGCTAATTTGTCGTGGAGCGGAAAGGTCAATTGGTGGCGGTAAAGGCTTTGGGTGAATTCGAACCATTGGATGAAGCGAACCGACAGTGGGGATCAGTGCGGAGATGAACAGGTTTGATGGTCGGGAGAAAGATTGAATGGGAGATGGGATAAGAGTATTTGGATCTATACGATCAACGGTTGAGATTGAGCTCAGGATTTATGGAGCGGGGTAAGGGGTGGAAGAGACAGATCTAGCCGTCGGATCTTACAGATCAATGGCTAGGATCGTGTTCGAGAAAAACGGTCGGGGGAAGGTTTATACATGGGGAATGGGGTTTTTGCGAAGGAAAAAGTGGGGTTTTTAGAGGAAAATGAAGGATAAATAAGGGGAAATGCGGGCTATTTTCAGAGGAAAATGGACTAATAAAAACAGGGATAAAACAGCCTGAAATGAGCCTTCTTCTTTGAAACAACAGGATAACCTTTTTAGGAGACATGGATGAAGATTTTTTGGTGAATTAACAGACTCAGAATGATGAAGGTAGTGAGATTTCTAGAACTTATAATGTTTCTTTGAAATGTTATTTCTAGAAATCTAGGATTGGTAATTTAGTCGTCTTTGGATATCTTCATAATTATGGATGACTAACAGTGGCTCCATTTGGGGAGGACAGTTGTCCTTTTAGGTGTCCAGAACCTCAGTTTATAGATCTCTAGCTTTTAGTGGACCAGTGCCTCATCCATTGGGCAGATTTCTTCTTTTTTTGCTGATCTTTCTCTGAAAAGGACAACTTTTATTAATCTGCAACATGTAATTTCTTCAAACAGCATCTCTACCTACCCAATCCTACTTGTCCTAGCATTTTTTCTTCTTCCTTTGAGTGCATTTGAACTAGCAAACTTTTTGACATTTTATTTTTGAAGATAGAAATAAAATATCTAATTCTATCCTTATTTCTTCCAAGAGTCCAGATTAAACTGTTGAACTCTTTATTTTCTACCTAGCTACTATCTGTCAAGATTAAGCTGTTTAACAGATTTTATTCCTATTTCTAAAACAGGAAATTTAAACATAGTCAAATCGGGATTAGACTGTCTGATTTGCTATGGTGTCTATGGTTGTATGTACAAGCTACACATAGACCTTATTTGCGGAAAAATAAAACAAAATGATGAAGGCTTAAGATCTAAAATTTATAGATATCCTTCTAGTCTTTTCCATCTCAGGTTTTGATCCGGATTTATGCAGGAATGCAACAAAATAAACATATAATCATAAATACAAATATGCAGTGTAAATAACACTTCATTTCATTAATATCAAATAACTGAAATTTGCTTACAGACAGAATGGAAATAGACTAGTTAGGGCGCTGGTAGCTATCTCAGAGAATAGATGTGGCGGCTACAGGCCTCTGAACTGAGTTACAATGAGGCTTGAGGGCCTATTTATTATTTAGAAACAATGGGAAATCCTAAAAATCCAAAACCTTAACCCTAGGAGATGAAACGCCAAAACTATGGGCCCCATTTGGGTAAATTGGTGTTTCAAATTCCCGGGGACGTAACTTTGGCATACGATCTCCGTTTGACGCGTACCAAACCTCATTAGAAAGATCTTGTTGCTCCTCGTTTTCCCAAAAAACATCGTTTAGGGCCTCAAAACGGCTCCAGAAGTTCAGGACCCAAAAAACTGCTAAAAATAGTAAGTTGTGCCGAAACTGAAAAACTGAAAGAGACAATGGTGGGGCCCCAAGTGGAATAGGCAGGTGACCACCAATATCCACCTAGATCATCCCTCCCCCATTAGGAAGCAATGGTCCCCATTGCATTAAGTTCCTCCATGAGATGAGGAAATTTATGCTGAACTTGGTCCCTGGTGAACCACTTTCCTTGGTGTAGGAGTTGGCCAACTTTGACAACTCGATACAGTTGGATCTTCTGTTGGCGAGTGTTCTTGATTTGCATTTCCATGATACAATCTATGGTGGCCTGTTCCATGTAGTCTGGGTTTAACTCTGTTGGTGTGAGTTGTTCTGCAATGTCAGAGGTGGGAAGTAAGGACGAAGGCGGTCCACATTGAATACTGGGTGCAGACCAAGGAATGGTGGAATACTGAGCTCAAAGGCATCGTTCCCTACAGCCTTGGTGATGGTGTACGGCCCGTATCGTAGTGGGCAAAGCTTTCGGTGGGGTCCCGTGAGGCGCTCCTTCTGCAAATGTAGTCATACTTTGTCGCCCACCTGGAAGTTGTGTGGAACCCAGTGTTGATCATGGCATTGTTTGTACTTAGCATTGCCTCTGTCCAATATGTCATGAACCTGTTGACAGATTTGTTGAATGCACTCGATGAAGCTATTTTCTTTGTCAACTTCAGACTGGACATGATCCGAATCAGCCTCAGTAGCCGCAAATGGCATGGCTACGTCAATGGGACATAGTGGCTGTAATCCCAAGCCCACCTGAAAGGGGCTATGGCCGATTGAACTATGGAGAGCCCAGTTGTAACTATGTTGTAAATAGGGGAGGCTCTCGTCCCATGTGTGTGGATCCTTTGAATTGTACATGCGCAGAATGTGTACAATCATTCTGTTGACGACCTCTGTCTGGCCATCTATTTGGGGATGGAAAGTTGTGGACTTGGTGAGCTTGGTGTCCAGCATTGACCAGAGGCTGGACCAAAATGTGCTGAGGAACCTGCTATCCCGATCTGATATGATAGACTGTGGGATCCCAAAGTGCATCCACACTCGTTCAAAGAAGAGTTTAGCAGTGACTTATGTTGTGATATTATTCTTGCAGGCCGCCATAATGGCCATCTTCAAGAATCTGTCGACGACCTTGAAAACACAGTCATTTCCATGCTTAGTAGAAAGGCAGGCCCAACATGTAATCCATGGAGATGGATTCCCAAGGTCGACTAGGGGTAGGTAGCAGAGTATATAGGCCTTGCTTCTTGATGGTCGGTTTGGCAATGGCACAAGCAGTGCAGGATCTGATGTGCTCCCCGACATCCATTCGAAGGTTCTGCCAATAGAAATACTTCTGCAGTACTACTACTATTTTCTCGACCCCAAAATGCCCAGCGACTCGACTGTAGTGTGCTTCCCATATCATATTGGCACGCTCGCTTGAAGGAACACAAAGGTGTCCCAGGTGACATAAAAGTGCATCTTGGAGGTGAAAATTTGGAACTTGCGTACCCCCCAAGAGTGCCTTGTAAGTGTGGTCGAATTCTGGGTCGCTCTCTAGAGAAGCAACCAATCAGAAGTCTTGTGCCCACAAGAGTTGAGAACGGTGGTGAGCACCAGGATCAGTGGTCGGCTGAGGCATTCTGCAACATTATTGGTGCTACCCTTCTTATACTTGATGTTCAAATGAAACCGTTGCAGATATGTGGACCACTTCTGATGGCGATCATTCTGTAACTTCCCTTGTGTCTGTATGAACTGCAGGGGCTGGTGGTCTTTGTGGATGATTTTTTCCCTCCCAAAAATGTAATGCTTCCATTGTCGGCAAGCTTGCACAATGGAATACATTTCTTTGTCATAAGTGGGATACTTGCGAGCTGTGTCAGACAACTTCTCACTATGATATGCCACTGGATGTCCCTATTGAGTAAGAACTGCCCCAATAGAATATTCAGAGGCATTTGTCTCGATCTCAAATGGTTGTTGCAAGTCTGGTAATGTGAGCACTGGGGCAGAACAGAGGAAATTTTTCAATTCTATGAACACCTTCTGTTGAGGTTCCGATCAAAATAATTTTTCTCTCGCTCCTCCCTTGGTGACTTGACTCAAGGGCCAAGTGATATGAGAGAATCCCAACACGAACCTACGGTAGAAATTAGCAAGACCCAGAAAGCTGCGAAGCTCTGTTATAGTAGTTGGGGCTAGCCAATCCCGAATGACTTGGATCTTGGTTGGATCCACATGCACCCCCCTTTCATCAATAATGTATCCCAGATATTGAACCTGGGTCATGCCAAAAGTGCACTTCTCCAAATTGGCACACACCTTGTGTTGCTGCAGTGTTTGGAGGACTTGTCGGATGTGGTGAAGGTGCTCTTCCAAGTCTAGCTGAAGATCATAATGTCATCCAAGTACACCACTACAAATGAGTTGGTGAATGGCCGCAAGATGTCGTCCATCAACCGCATGAAGGTTGCGGGAGCATTCATCAACAAGAAAGGCATGACCAGCCATTCAAAAATGCCTTCCTTGGCTTTGAAGGCAGTCTTCCACACATCGGAGGGTTCAATTGGTACATGGTGATACCCAGACTTCAAGTCAATCTTGCTGAAATATTTTGCACCTTTGAGTTGGTCCAGAAGTTCATCAATCTGTGGGATCGGGTACCTATTCCAAACAGTGATCTTGTTCAACGCCCGATAGTCAATACAGAGTCTCCACGTCCCATCCTTCTTCTGTACCAACATGATCGGGCTCCCACAGGGTGATGAACTTGGTCGGATGTGACCTTTCTATAGCAGCTCCTGAATCTGCCTCTTGATTTCATCATTCTCCAGAACAGAGCACCGATAGAACGGTCCATTGGGTAGCGGCACACTTGGGGTCAAATCAATCCGGTGCTTGACCTGACAGTGCAGAGGAACCCCTGTGGGTGAGGTGAAGATGTCCTCGTACTCCTCCACAACCTTATCCATTTGTTTTTGTCGTGCAAAGGAGCCTTGTCTCGAGGTCGTGGCCATAGTCTTGTTCTTTCCCTGGGGGTAAATCATCAAGAAAACAAATTTCCTGGTTTGGGAAATGAGCTTACTGCTTGTTTTGCAGTAACCAAAGAGATAGCGGTAGGAGGTGGTACCTCTGGTATCTTGTACAGCTTTTTTCCAAAAGTAACAATAACAGCGCAAGGCCGAGACTCATACACAGCATGACACTTCCACAAGTATGGTTGTCCTAATAATACATCAGAAACATCAATAGGAGCAAGATCACATAATACCTCATCCGTGAAGGGCTTGATGCTATAGGGAAGGCGGCACTGCTGGCTGATGCGGAGAACTCGTCCTTGGTGAAGCCACCCGATGGTGTATGGATGTGGGTGAGCTATGGTCGGCAAGCCCAACCGCTTCACGGCGTCTGCTGAAATGAGGTTATTTTTCCTCCCATTGTCGACAATGAACTGTACCGGGGAGCCCTTTACCCACATCTAGGAGTGGAAGATACGCTCCTCCTCCTCTGGATATTTCGGTTCCTCCTTCTGGATCTTCGTAGTGGCAACAGTGGCATTGGGCTCCACATCAATAATCTTTTTCCCTTTGTCATTCTCCTTGTCAGGTTCGTATTCAGATTCATAGCATGCATCTGACTTAGAAGCCCTCATCTCGGCCACCAACGACTGCTTGGCCCGACACTCACTTATGTTGTGATTGGAGCTCTTATGGAACTCACACCACTTTCCTGTGTCCTTCTTTGGCTTTGCGGTGTTTTTCTTTGCTTGTGGCTTTGACAGGTTGTCTTGAGTCGCCATGCCTTGGCTCTATCCTTTTCTATGTGGTTTGGGAGCACCTTTCCCTTGCTTTTGATTCGCAGATCCAAAGTCTTGCTTCTTCTGTTTGAATTTCTGCTCAATCTTGGACACATACCAGTATGATGTACCAAGCGAAGAGATGTCGAGGAACTCCATTTCCTCCTGAATGTATCTATGCAGACAACTGCGAAACTTTAGCACCAGATGTTTCTCTGAATATTTAATACCCAACTTAGTGTGCAGGGTATGGAACAAACTCGTCAGCTCATGCACATCTTGATCCCTTTGTTGTCGCAGCGTGGTCCATTGTATGCACTTGTCCTCATAGCTCCCCACGGGATAGTATTGTTTCTTGATGGTGTCTCAGAAAGAATTCCAACTGGGTATGGCCGAGAATAGAGAGGTTTTTGTCTCGTCCTTTTTTTCACAGTGGGTTTCCCACCAGTCCTTGACATGGGGGGTAGCTTTGAGGAGTGCAAAAATAATCTTCTACCTGTCGAAAAAGTTATGAACCGAGAAATATCCTTCTAATAGATTCAACCATCTATCTACGGCATCTACATCTATTTTACCCTCAAATATGGGAATTTCAAAATTTACTTGTACCTTAAAAGGATTCGCACCTCCAGAGTGGCTGCTGAATGCAGATGCGTTGTCGGTGGGCAGCCATTGAAGGATCTGGGCAAAGTTATCCATCATCGATTTCCTTTGTTTTTCAAGGGCCTCCTCGAGAAATATTTTGATAGGATCTCCTGCTCCCTCATCTTTATTTTTGTCCCCCATGGGCGGCCGTCGGGGTTTGCGAGGCTGATCTTGCAAAGGTTCCACCAGATCGAGCCCTAACTCCTTATACCCCGACCTCATTGGGGACATGCAAAGAAGGATCGAGAAAAACTAGACCGCTCTGATACCACTGATCCTGATTTATGCAGGAATGCAACATAATAAACATATAACCATAAATACAAAGATGCAGTGGAAATAACACTTCATTTCATTAATATCAAATAACTGAAATTTGCTTACAGACATAATGGAAATAAACTAGCTAGGGCGCTGGTAGTTATCTCTGAGAAGAGATGTGGTGGCTACAGGCCTCTAAAATGAGTTACAATGAGGCTCGAGGGCCTATTTATTATTTAGAAACAATGGGAAATCCTAAACAGCCAAACCCCTAACCCTAGGAGATGAAGCGCCAAAAATATGGGCCCCGTTTGGGTAAATTGGTGTTTCAACTTCCCGAGGACGTAACTTTGGCATATGATCTCCGTTTGACGCGTAGCATACCTCGTTAAGAATATCTATCTGAGGACTACAAATTTTGAGTGAGAAACATCGGTCCATGGACCCATGCTGCTCCTCGTTTTCCCAAAAAACGTCGTTTAGGGCCTCAAAACGGCTCCGAAATTTCAGGACCTGAAAAACTACTAAAGATAGTAAGTTGTGCCGAAACTAAAAAATTGAAAGAGACAATGGTGGGGCCCCAAGTGGAATAGGCGGGTGACCACCAATATCCACCTAGATCAGGTTTTGATCTATTTAGATCTATCTTTTTCCTTTCTTGGTTCAGATTTTGAGCTTATTAGAACCATTCCTTTATATCCTAATCTATTCTACTAATAAGCCATGTCTGAAAAAATCTTATTAATCTCTACTTATACTAACTTATCAACATAAATTTAAAGTATGTTAAACCATGATTAGGCTAGATGACTGAGCAATATAACATTTTCAAATCAGCAGTGGCATTTAGATTTGCTCACTTTCGGAAAATTCCATTTTTTGGGTATGGGGTTGTACCTTTTTTGAATCTGCCCTCTTTTCTTTTTCTGTTGTTTTTTTGTTTTTCTTTTTTCAAATTTAAAAACAATGTTACATACAGTGAAAAAAAAAAGCTCTGATTTTAGGACTCTTGGCAGAAATAGTGCTTGAGCATCCTGCCATTGACAGGACCTCCAAACAAATCTTCTCCATTCAGCTCTTACAAAAAGAATGCATTATGGCCACTGATAGAATGAATAATGTAGGGTCCTTTCCACAAATTTTCAAACTTTCCATGCTTTCCTTTCTCTTCCCTTCTGGAATCCCTTTTTAGAACAAAATTTCCAACTTGGAAATCATTTTCTTTAGTCCTCTTGTCAAATAATTTTTTGATGCTTTCTTGGACTGTTTGTGTTCTACTGTATACTTCCTCCCTGGTCTGTTGTAAGTGAATGGTCTGATTTATCCTTCTCTGCATATCATTTTCCTCAGATTGTACTTCTTGGAGGAGCTTCATGACTGGAACTCCTAGTGAGGTTGGGAAGACTGCATCCATGCCATAAACCAGCTGATAGGGGGACATATTTATAGACTTTTTGGTTGTTAATCTATCAGCCCATAAAGCTTGAACAAGCTTACTATGCCATGATTTTTGGTTCTGCTCCAACATTTTTTTGATAATATTGAAAAGGATTTTGTTGGAGGATTCAGCTAATCCATTTCCTTGGGGATAGTAGGCAGTGGAATGACCTAATGTAATATGATATTTGTAGCAGAAGTCAACCATTTTCTTGGATTTGAAGACAGTAGCATTGTATGTGACAATTTTTCTTGGACAACCAAATCTGGATAGTATGTTGGTTTCAATTAACTTGATAATGACAGAGTCAGTAGCATTCCTAGAAGGTATGGCTTCTATCCACTTGGTAAAGTAATCAATGCCAGTGAGGATCCACTTATGCTGGGCTGAAGAAGATGGGTGAATTTCCCCAATAAAGTCCAAGCCCCATTGTTGAAAGGGAGCCTCAACACTGATGGGATGTAAGGGTAAGGGTAAGAGTTTTATTTTGCCATCAAAAATTTGACACTTATGGCAAGGCATGAAAAGTTTCTGAGTATCTGGGAAAAGGGTGAGCCAATAGTAACCGGATCTGAGGATTTTATTTGATTTGGTCTTCCAGTATAGATGTCCTCCACATTCTCCTTCATGCAGTTCATGTATGAATTTTCCTGCATCAACCTCAAGCGGACATTTAAGAAATATTCCAACAGCATTTTTCCAATATAAAACTCCATCTAATATGCAATAATTTAAAGCCTTTTGTTTCAAAAATCTAGCTTTACTTTTGGACAAAGAAGGAGGAGCATTTAGATAAAGCAGCACATGTATGATATCAGCATACCAAGGTGAATTCACAAATTTTTCTTCAATTAATGGAGCTATGCATTCCTCTATTTCTTCTAAGACATCAACCATATTCATATCTAGTGCTTGCAAGTTTGATTCGGCCATGAGTTTAGCTAATCCTTGTCCTTTGATCAGTTTGGTAGGCCTAATTTCTAAGTCATATTCTAGAATAATAGCAATCCATTTTCCCCTTTTACCATCAGGGTCTTGACTTAGAATATCCTTGACAACTGTGTGTGGAACAAAAGCAATGATGTGAGAATGCAAAATATAGACTCTAAAGTCTTTCAATACTTTTACTAAGGCAAAGGCTTGTTTCTCCATGATGTTATACTTGAGTGGAGCATCTCTTAAATCCCTACTAAAAAAGGATATTGGTTGTTCATGCCCCATATCATTATTTTGCGGCAATACTGCAACTATTGTATGTTCAGATGCAAAAGAAAAGATATAGAAATCCTTGGTGAAATCAGGACTAATAAAAACTGGTGTTTGAGTAAGAGCTTGTTTCACTAGTTCAAATGATTGTTTAGCTTGTATTGTCCATTTAACAGGTACCTCTTTCTTTAGCATGTTTGTGATATTTCTTAATAGCTCAGCAAGGTTGGGGATGAATCTCCTTAAAAAATTTATCTTCCCAATGAAAGATTGTAATTCTTAAAAAATTTATCTTCCCAATGAAATATTGTAATTCTTTAAGGTTTCTAGGATGGCTGATATTCAGTATGCCATCAATCCTTTTAGGGTCTACTTTGATTCCCTCTTCAGAAATAATGTGGCCAAGAATTTTCCCTTCTTGGAGACCAAAGAGTGTCTTTTTTGGACTCAAAGATAAGCCATATCTTCTACATTTCTCAAAAACGTTTCTCAAATGAATCAAATGTTCTTCATCAGTTTTAGAGAAAACAGTAATGTCATCAAGATAAATGATTATAAAATAGCATATGTCTTTTGAAAAGGCTATGTCCATGGCCCTTTGGAAGGTAGCCCCTGCATTCATTAAACCAAATGGCATTTTGACATACATGAATGTATCCCAATGTATAGTAAAAGTGGTTTTATGTTGGTCACTTGGGAGTACTAAAACCTGATTGTATCTTGAGAACCCATCCAATAGTGAAATTCTTTTAGCCCCAACCACCCTTTGAATTATATGATCAATTTTTGGCAAAGGATAGTTATCTTTAAGAGAGGCTCTATTTATATTTCTGAAATCAATGCAGAGCCTAATCTCTCCAGTCTTTTTCCTGACAGATACTAAGTTGGAAACCCATTATGAATACCTAATGGGAACTATGATCCCAGCCTCATACATTTTCTTAATCTCTTTCTCAACTAGAGGTAATAAAACAGGGTTTATCCTCCTGAGTTTTTGTTTGAAAGGTTTCTGATTTTATTTAAGAGGAATTTTGTGTTGAATGATGCTAGTATCATATGATTTTAAATCCTTGTATCCCCATGCAAATACATCTTTGAATTCTTTGAAAAGGTCTATGTATTGTTGTTTAATATGAACTGGGAAAGTGTTGGATAGCTTGATCATTTTGGGTTCTGATGGGCTGCCTATGTTATGTTCTTCTATGTATGCTTCTATAGGCTCCATCCTTGGTTCTTTGGCTACATCATTTAAATCGAAAAGTTGTTCTAATTGTGTAAGACCTCTTGGAATTGTATCATTTTTACATTGTAAAACTTCCAGGTATTTCTGATTCGTACTGTCAATTATTTCTGTTGTAAATGGATGTTCAAAATGGTTTATATGAACAGAAAAATACAGCATTGTTTCAGGGTTTTGTTCTTCATTAAAACAGTCTTCCTCATGACTTAAAATAGGTGTTGGCATGGAAAAGTCATTCTTTTATTGCAGAAAATCATCTATGTGTTTGTCTCCTTCAAATACCTACCAATAATCTTGATTTTCAAGTATTGCAGGTCTGTTTTTTACCTTTACATCAAATTGTTCATTGGTCTCTAGTATTTGGCAATTACTAGCAGCAAAGGCAAGTTCATTTGCTAGATGATTTTGGGCTCTTGGGATGAAAATGAGTTCATATTTTTCAAAGGTTTTCAGGAGATCAAGGGAATATTTCCTATATTCTATGAGTTTTGGGTTTTTTTTTAAATACTCCCCTTTAATCTGTCTGACAATTAGCTTAGAATCCCCTTGGACAGATATTCTTTTGGCTCCTAAATCTTTGAGTAAGTGTAGGCCAATAAGGAGGGCTTCATACTCAGCAATATTGTTTGTGCATGGAAAATCCAGTTTGTAGGAGAATCCTTTGCTTGTGTTTTGTATCCATACACCAGCCCCTACACTTAGTTTACTACAAGAGCCATCAAAGTTTATTTTCCAAGGTATTTCAATTTCTCTTTCATTTTCTTTCTGTTGTTCAAGGCTGCTAAAATCTGGACTGTTATTTTCTTGAATTGATGGCAGATTTGATTGTTCTGGTAGACTAAATTCTCCTTTGTTTTCCTTTTCTTGTTGATTGATTTCATCTTCATTATATAAGATAAAAGAATCCAAATCTGAATGGATGGAGTAGATAGGAGAATTGTTTGGTCTATCTATGTTTCTCACCGTGTATTTCATGTGGGATTTCCTGTATAGTCTTCTAGTTTGGTTAAACACTGAGATGGTGGCATAAGACATGTCCATTTGGAGGCTTCCTTGAATTTTGGCTCCCCATGATCTAGATAAAAGCATGCCATATTTAGGGGAATGTCAGCTACCACTATGTCCATTACTAGACTCTTAGCAGGAATTTGTGACAAGTTAACACACAAATCTTTAATTAGGCCTAAGCATTTGACCCTGCTGGAATCAAAAGAATACAGGTCTTTGTATGGTTTAGTAATTTCTAAGCCTAGGCTTTTCATTACTGCTTTGGGCATAAGATTGTGAGAAGCACCTGAGTCTAGCATGGCATTGTGCAAGATTTTCTCATGTATATTCAAGCTGACATAGAATGGAGGGACAGTGCCTTCTTGGTATTTCCCTTCAGCTTCAAGACCAAACAATAATTCTGGTTTATCATCTGCCAAGTTTAAAGTATCAATGTCACTGCCCATATTCAAAGCTTTCAAAACTTGTTTTTTATATACATCCTGAGTTACTAGTTCAACTAACGGTATGGTGATTTTAATCTTGGAAATTTCCCCTTCAAGGCTAAAAGGAACTATTGTTTTTGTCATATTTACATATGTTTTGTCATTTACAACTCTTTCAGCAATTTTGACTTGTTGAACTTTATTTGAACTGTTATTTGGGACATATTTATTAGGGCCACTAGCAGAAGTACTAGGGCAGCTTTGTTCAACACTTTGCTGAATGTTTTTGTCTTTATTTTGGTCAGTTTTCTTGGTTAAAGTGTTGGTGTTACTTGTTGTTCTCTTAGGCTGATTTCTGATGTTTTCTTAAAAACAGTACTAGTGTTTTTTTCATTGGAATTCTCTGGGCTACCTTTGCTTCTAAGATTGTATTGCTTGTGTACCTCCATGATAGCATTTTCAAACCCCAATCTGCAATCTTTAGAGTCCTCATTATTGTATTCAATTTTTTCTGAAGAGAAGAATCCTTGTTCTTCTTCAGTGAGAAAAACATATGTCTCACTGTCAGATCCTATCAAGTTTACATGATTTTCTTCCAACCTTTCAACTTCCCTTTTTTCTTCTTGATCAACATAGTTTTGTTGAAAGGGAGGCCTACTCTGTTGGTCATTGTCTCTTTTCCTATCTTGATTAGGGTCTCTTCTGAGATTTTGGTTTCTATTTCTGTTTTGGTTTTCTCTAAGACGCATTCTATCATTAAAATTTATCTTTTCAAGCATCCTCTCCATTACCTTCACTAAGTTATCAATCTTAGTATTTGATGATGAGGTTGAAGCCATTGTATCATCCTTTTATGTAACTCTTTTTTCTGCTCTCAACCTAGCTCTTTTCTCAATCAAATTTGCCTCCACACTCATGGCTCCCCTCCCACTAGCGCAAGAACGAATGAGCTGTCCAAGGATAGCATTTTGTCATGGATCCCTCAGGATCTCCTGATCCTGGGGGATCACACCTATCTTTCCTTTTAGCTATAAAGGGACAGGGAGAGCTAGTTCTCAAATCTAATGTATCTTTCATTTCTGCATAATTCGTAATTATAATTCACAGAACATAGTTATGAACAACAAGATCAGATTGTGATGTTAATTGACTGTGATGATTAATATATAATTCCCGTTGTTGTTCATTCAAATATTCTGGAGTAGTTAAGAAGTATTCGCCGGTGGCGGTGGCTAAGGGCCCGGTCTCTGGTGAATCTCACTGTTGTTCTCTGTGTTATACTTTTCCATTCATTGCAAGTGTATTATGCTTTTCCACTTTGTAGTTGAAATACTTTTGATAATTCGGATTTCTGGTATTTATTTCCATTGAATACACATTTCCAATTTATTTCCTTAAAGAATTAGTTGCTAGTTAAAATAATTGGTTTTGATTATTTAAAGCATAGTTATTTCCAATACTTTCCTTCTATTCAATAGTTTGAATCCAGCTGAAAGAGCTTGGTTAATGCTTCAGTGCTCTCGGTTGATTTTCATTTGAATTAGTTGAATTAAGAATGAATCACAGTTTTGGGTAGATAAATCACTTTCTTTAAAGCTTCAAGATTTATGATTGCATCTATATTAAACGATTGGCTTTAGCATTACTCTTTGTATGAATAGCTTGCACATATTGTGTACACGCTTGAGATAAAAGGACTTACCCTGGTTGATAATTAATGTGAGGCAATTAGGAGTTTTTAAAGACACCTGTTAGCACCCAACAATAGGATCATATTGTAGGTTGGAGCCTATAAAAATATGATTTAATGGGGAAGCAAGATCTTTCCTTCACATCGCTTTCATCCAAAAACTTATGGGTTTATCCGTTATGGGTTTCCACTTATATTTGGTGTCTTCATGTGTTGTTTCTTGAATATTGTGTGAATTCTCTTGAAACATGAATAATTATATCTACAAATATCTCTCTCTGGTAACTGCAAAATGTAACCATTAATAATTGATTATATACATAAATCACTAGTTGCATAAGAAGAAAAATAACTTGAGAAAAAATTGAAGTTTAAAATTACTGATTCACCCCTCCCCCCCCCCTCTCAGTAATTTCCAAATATAAATATAAAATAAATGTTCTACCATGTTTTCACCTGAGATTGTATATGACCCTGAGTTCCTTGTATCGATTTTTGAATCTAAATCTGAAAAGAATTTAGAGAATATATATAGAAATATTATGCTTAATATCTCTGTGAAACCTAGAATTACGGATAACATTCATATAGGTGCATCGTGTTCACTTGATGAAATTCAAACTTATAAGGCCTTATTCCAAGAATTCGGCGACATTTTTGCCTGGTCTTATGAGGAAATTCCAAGAATCAACCCAAGTATTATGGTTCATGAAATCAATACTTACCTGAATTCTAAGCCTATCAAACAAAGATTACATCCTAAAAAAGTTGTCACTATCAAAGCGGAAGTTGAAAAACTTCTAAAGGTTGGTTTTATCTATCTTGTTCCCTTGACTGTTTGGGTCTACAACACCATTCCTATTAAGAAGAAGCAAGGGAAAATAAGAGTATGCATCGATTACAGAGATATTAAAAAATCATGTCCTAAAGAGAACTATACTACTCCTTATATTGACCAAATAGTTGATGATTGTGTCGGTAATGAAATATTTTCTTTTATGGACGATTTTCTAGATAAAATCAAATAAACATACTCCCTATGCATCATCATAAAATCACATTCATTTTTCCATGGGAAAATTTCGCCTAACGAAAGCTTCCATTTGGACTAAAGAATGTTGGCACCACTTTTCAATGGGTTATGTCTTATGCTCTTCATGACATTAATCATATTGTACAGTTGTATTTAGATGATCTACCAACACATTTATTGAAACACGAATATCATATAGTGCATCTACGAGTGATTTTTCTCCAATGTTGGCATTATAATATACACTTAAATCCACACAAAAATTTAGATAATCTACCAGCACATTCATTGAAACACGAAGATCATCTAGTGCATCTACAAGTGAGTTTTATCTGAGGTCGGCATTATAATATATGCTTAAATCCACAAAAATGTGTTTTCTGTGTGAAATTTGGTCATTTACTGGGATTTGTCATGTCTAAAGAAGGCATTCATGTTGACCTGCTTAAGGTAGAGGTTATTTTTAATTTGCATCCCCCTTCCAATTTATGCCAACTCCAAAGTTTGTAGGGGCAAGCAAACTTTTTACATCAATTCATTCTGAATTATACAGAGCTGACTAAAGGTTTCACTCAGATTTTGAAAAAGGGTATCTCTTTAATTTTGGATGAAACTACTCAAAACAGTGCACTTAACGTGTCTTGACTCGCACACCTTTATTGCATTCATTGGATTGTCACCGAGAGTATTTTTTGTATTTAGTTGTATCAAATGTTACCATTGGTATGGTATTAGTCCAAGAGGATAAATCGAATAATGAACATGTGGTTTACTATTTGAGTAGGAATATTACCAATTCTGAAATAAAATATATACATGTGGATAAATTGGCCTTGGCAGTTGTGCAAGTTGTCAAAATATTTCATCATTATATTCTATTGTGCAAAACAACAATGGTTTCATATTATAACCCCATGGTTTATATTCTTACCTTACAATTGCTTAGGGGAAAATATTCCAAATGGATTGTTATCTTACGAAAATTTGTTAAATCCAAGTAAAAGAAATCATTAGTGTTTGTTGAGATTATTTTTGGCTTCCCTATTCTGAGACAGAAATTGTGGCAGAGGATTAGCTTCCAAACAAATATCTCTTTCTTATCAACATATTAGATCCATGGTATGGAGATATTATTATTTATCTCCAAAATCAAAATTTTCAGCCTAAATTACCTCGAACTAACCATTTTTGGGCGCAATAAACAACCTAACATTTAATTGTCAATCTGGGAGTTTGTAAACTTAGAGGCACATCACTAGAAATTCCATAGAAGGACTTCAGCAACCTGCACTACTTAATACAATAACACCACACACCACACTGGAAATTGGAAAAAAGAAAGTACTTTGCAAAAAATTAAATAAAAGGAACTCTCAATTCATTTTCAAAAATCTTGATCAATGAAGTAAACATTTAATATTATCTTCAGTGTAGTTATGAGACAGGGCGATGATTAGGCTATTCAGGATATCTGTCTTCCTCAAAGATACTCCTTCCTGCACTAAACTATCATTCTTGCACTGCAACAATGTTCTTGTATTGGAACGTTGTTCCTGCACTAGAATGAAGTTTATGCACCGGAAGTGTGTTTTGTACCTGCAATGAATATTTTGACCTTCACACAGGATCTTTGAGTCTGTGTACTAGAGCACTCTGTTCTTGTACCAAGATATCAGTTCTTGTACCAGAACAGAGGTTCCTATACCAGAAAACTAGTGTTCTTGTACCTGGTTTCCAAATCACTTGCAAAAGATATAAAAAAAAATGTGTTAGCTAAAGAAATAGAATGCAAAGCGAGCAGACCTCAAAATTAAACTTTCATAAGCAAAAATATTCTTCAACTAATCTCATATTCAGAAATAATAAATGCTTTTAAAAGTCAAAGTAAATATTTATAAAGCAGCAAACTTACTTCATGCAAATAAAGAATTTAACTGATCCATGTGTCAGGAGGCTTTCCCTGAGATGACCGTTTACCATATGAATTAGATATGCACTTTAAAATGTTTTAACTCAAAATTTCATTTAAGGATTTTAATATTGAGTTCAATTCTTTCCGTAGAAATACCAAGTGCAAGAACAGACCTTCATATCGCGACAATGTTAATTTCCTCTTTATCAATGCAAATTAATTCTTAACTAAAATAGAGACATTAAGAATGCTTTTGTTCAGGAATAAACACTAGTTGCAGGAAATAAATGAAGATATTACATAAGGAAAGAGAATAAAAATAACTTTCAGAAATAAACCAAGGAATTGAGACTTGTAGAAATAAAATTGTACTGGTATAGGCAGTGTACATGCACTTCTTCTTACATAAATAAAACAACCATAAAAGGAAAAATATATAAATTAAGAATCATGCATAATCAAACCCACACACACCACATCCGAGACACACGATTTGCAGAATAATTAAACCTGAGAGAATTAAATATGATCTGCTTCACACTTGCATAAATAAACTAAGTTAAATGCACTTGAAAAATAAGGGGATAATGAGTTGGGATGGTTGGGCCCTATACAACCAGCTCGTTTCTCTTCTACGAGATCTGGTACCTCAGTCACAAAATGATAAATCACAATGAAATTGAAACATGAAATTGCATAATTGGTGCAAGCCTTTGTATTAAATTTCAAAAGAGAAAATGTACATCATAAGACATAAATCCAACCTCCAATTGATCATAGGGCAGGGGGTATAACCCCCAACACTCAGCTCATCATCATCAAGGTACAAATAAATGGCTTGCCTCCCCCCCAGGCTTGGAGCCATAGCTTTGTTTTTATAAATTTCATGATACAAATTTGGCTTTTGGCCAACCAATCCATTACAAAAAAATGAGGAATTGAATCCCAACTATTTTCCAACAATATGAGACCAATAAAACCATTATCCCATCAAGAAAATGCAGCTTTAATATGAATTTTCCATTTTTTTGGCAAATCTGGGTAAGATCCTAGAATTTTGGAAAAACAATATTTTTTTTATAAAATTTCTTCGAAGACCTATGTCTAACTTTTGAAATAATTCAAAAATTGGGAGACAGTTTCGGTTCTACGTAATTTTTGTTAAAAAACCCATTCTCTCGGATTTTCGTGATTCACCTCCATCTACACGAAATCCAAGGTAAAACTTGGTCATTTGGAAACTATGCGGATTTTGAGCAAATTTGTTAATTTGATTCTAGAGACCCACACATACTACCTAGGTGAAATCCAACTCATGGGAAGGTGTTAGAACCTCATTTTGGACAATAACCATCTTCTTTTTTCCCTGAAATCATGTCGAGATATCAAAGCCCCAAATCGCTACAGGAATGCTAGTGTAGGAGTGTTGGTGCAAGAATGTGTGGTATAGGATATTGTTGCGTAGTACAGGAAGGTGAATGCAAGATCAAGGCCTATTGGCCTATGCATATAATCAATTCAATTTCAAACTTTCAAACATACAAACTATTATTTATGATGCTTTTAATGTTTAAATATCAATAAAACAAGGGAATAGAAAATATTCACTCTATTATCTCCGCGAATGCACAAAAATACGACAATAACTATTCAAACTAAACAAAATCATGAGGTATTTCAAGTAATAGGTGATACAAAACAAGGCAAAACAGAGGCCCAACAACCATGATCGCATTCAGTACCAATACTAGAAATACACTATTGTTGGAAATACACTTTATCATCGTGGTGTTGATTAAGTTTTTAGATGATGTTTAACATATGATGAAGCTAAAAAGGTTTTAAATGACTGTCACTTTGGAGCATGTGGTATTCCTATGTCGAGGTTTTCCACTGCCCATAAATTCTTGTGCGTTGGATATTTTTGGCCTTCCATGTTCAAATATTGCAATAATGTGGTACATAAATGTCATAATTGTCAAATCTATCATTGCAAAATGCGTGCTACTCTTTCTCCTCTTCACCCAATAATCCTTGAATATTTTTTATTCTATGTTTAAGTGGTCATATATTTTTTAACATCTGAAGGATCTTATGATAGTCAAATTTTGGATGAAAATGAACATGACATTCAGATTAAGGAAGAACAAGATGAAAATCCAATTCCTAAGTCAGTTGTCAAGTTAGAAGACCTATATGATCTGAAATATAGGTTTAAAAGAGTTAATAACTCAAAAACTCAAAGCTCTACATTAAGATTTGAGTTAGTAAATCTAGGAACTCATAATAAACCGCAGAATGTCAATCTAGGTCTTGGTCTATCTTCCGAAGAAATATTATCATTTATCAGGTTGTTTAGAATGTACAAAAGTATTTTTTCTTGGGATAATACTGATCTCAAAACATATGATACTTATGTGATTCAACACATAATTCCTATGATTTCAGATGAGAAACCTATACAGCAAAATTTGAGGAAGATTCAGCTAAATCTTGAAAATCAAATCAAAACATAGTTGAATAAACTCCTCAAAGCAAAGATCATCTTTCCAGTTAGGAATTCTAAATGGGTTTCAAATTTGGTACCCGTCAGGAAGAAAAATGGCAATATTATAATTAGTATTGATTTTAGGAATGTCAAAAGGAAAACTTTCCATTGCCAACCAAAGAACAAGTACTGCAAACAGTAGATGGTTTTTAATTTATGTCTTTTCTAGATGGATTCTCGAGTTATAACCAAATTCTCGTACCTCCAGATGACAGATTGAAGACTACATTCAGGACTAAGTGGGGAACTTATGCCTATCAAAAAATTCCATTTGGATTAATTAATGTAGGTGCCACTTTTCAGAGAACTATGGATATAGATTTTAGGGGGCTTGCTAATAAATCAGTGGTTATTTATTTAGATGACATTACAGTCTTTTCTAAACAAGAAACCAATCATGTGAATGACCTAAAGCAAGTCTTTGAGCGATGTAAAAGGTATGGCATCTCATTAAACCCAAAGAAATCATTTTTTGCATTAGATAAAGGTAAACTTTTAGGATTCATTGTATCAAAAAGAGGTATCTATACCAATCCTGAAATAATTGAAGAGATTAAAAGAATTCCTTTTCCTCATAACAAGAAAGCCATGCAGTATTTTCTTGGACAAATTAATTTTGTTAAAAGGTTTGTCCCTGAATTTTCACAAATATTTTTACCATTACAAAACATGATTAAGAAACATTCAGTCTTTAAATGGGGACATAATGAAAGAGAAGAATTTGATTTGATCAAACAATCTATTGGCAATGCTCCATTCTTGACTACCTCCAATTTTCTTAATCCTTTTACTCTATATAATTTTTCATCAGATACATCATACGTTGTTAACACGGCTTAATGACTAACAAATTGAAGCACCAATATCATTTTTTAGTTCCAATATGCAAGGTGCATAACTAAATTATTCATCTATCGAAAAGAAAGAATTTTTTGTCTTTAAGGCTATAAAGAATTTCAGGCCATTTCTCCTAAAAACTCACACCAAAATCATAGTTCCATTCTCTACAGCGAGAAAACTATTAATAAAAAGAGAAATAGGAGAGAAAAGGGCTAACTAGGTTACCGCTTTACAAGAATATTATGTAGAAATTAGACCCTCTCAAATTGTTAGAGGTCAAGGTTTTTGCAGAATGCTTACAGGAGCATCCCATCTATCATTAGAAGAAGATTCAGGTAGCAATGTGAAAATATCATAGGTAAGCCTCAACGATGCACAATCTCAATACGCTGATCTCATATTCTATTTGAAAAATGGATATGCTCCGACCCAACTCAGTTACAAAACGAAACGTGCTTTGAGATTAAAGTCCAAGCAATATGAATTAATCAATGATGTATTGTTTAGGAGAAATGTTGATTATGTACTATTAAGATGCTTAGAAAAATCTGAAGCAGAGAAAGTCTTGCAGGAACTCCATGATGGACCAGCTGGAGGACATTTTGTAGGAAATACGACAGCACACAAATTCCTGCATGTAGGTTATTATTGGCCTCCACTTTTCAAATATGCTCACCAATATGCAAGAAAATGCAAAGTGTGTCAAAGTGCATCTAGAAGACAAAGGAATTCAGCCTTCCCATTACAGCCAGTTAATATTGAACAACCATTTGAACAATGGGGATTAGATATAATCGGTGAGATGGTTCCTAACTCTTCCAAGTAGCATAGATATATTCTCACATCCATAGATTACTTTACTAAATGGGTGGAAGCAATTCCACTGAAGGTAGCCAACTCTGATAATATCATTGATTTCATTGACCAATATATCATTACTAGATTTGGATTACATACCGCTTTAATGTGTGATAACACATCTTACTTCTCAGGAACTGCTATGATGGAATTTGCAATCAAAATAGGTTTTAAACATAAGTATTTTGTAAATTATTACCCGCAAGGAAATGGTTTAGCAAAATCCACAAACAAAAAATTTATTAGAATAATCAAAAGAACTGTTGATCAAAACCAAATAAATTGGCACAAGTCATTGATATATGCTCTTTGGGTAGATCAAATAACTCAGAAAGCTTCTATTGGCACCTCTCCATTCAATATTGTTTATGGAAGAGAAGTTGTTCTTCCTACAAATGCAGTTATTCCCTCCCTTGTCTTAGTTCAATTTATTGATGAATCTCCTTCTTCTTCACTACAACTTAGACAATGTCAAATTATTAAGTGAGAAGAAGAAAGAGAAAAATCTAAACATACTCATGTACATCATCAACAGATAATAAAGGCTTCATTTGATTCAACTTTTCTTACTCCAAAAAACTTTCAAATTGGTGATCTGGTATTGAAATGGGACAAAGCGCATGAGGAAAAAGGTAAACACACGAAGTTTAAAAAACTTTGGCTAGGTCCATTTCAAATAATTGAATAAATAGGCCCATCAACATTCTTATTGCAAGATCTATCATGCAAAAGATATTATTTGCCTGTTAATGGGAATATTTTGAAAAAATACTTTTCATAGGAGGTAACCCCTTCTATTCCCTGTATACTAGTGTTTTTTTCTTTCCCTTAGGAAAATAAAAGTTACTTAGTATAAATTTTTTGCTTTTCAAATAAAAATCTCAGATGATCCTTTTTTATTTATCGCTTATAGAAATAAGAAATTTTAAGGAAACAATCAAAATATTTGAAAGAAAAATAGATTTTATTTTCACTGAAAAATGCAATTTCACTGAAGTTACTTATTCTCTGATGAACTCTCATATTTATATAGCATGCTTATTATGTTATCAGTCAAGAAAAGAATCTTTAACATAGAAAATACTCTTTCACAGAAAAATAATCTAAAACTCAACATTATCATCCAGAAATCATCAAAATGACCAGTGATTCACCCCATCCGAGAAAACTTATTAATTTTAAGAAGAAATTCAAAAAAAAAATTATACTAGAAAAGCTTAAAATATAATAAGTATCATCACGAGGTTGTTTACCATGTTCATAGGGAAATATTTGAACTGAAATTACCAATACTGCCTACCAAAATAGGGAAATGACTTGATATTATATCAAGAGGACAAGGAGTCTCATCAAGATCCAGCTTGATCAATGGATTTTAAGTAAATAAAAATAAAATACAAAAAAAAAGAAAAACAATTTTCCAAAAAAAAATATCAAGTGAATAAGGTTGGAATTTATTTTTGGAAATTTTATGAAACACTGCATGGGACAATGAATCATTGCTGGGTAAAAGGTAACCCCGCCAAGAGCTTAAATTTCCTATTGGATCAGAGGCTCTACCTGTGATAAAAGAGTAAATATTTATAAAGTTGATCTGTAAGAGCCACCTGCTTTATCTTTTTGAATTGAGTAAATATTGGTATAGATTCTCATACTTATATTTTTAAAAGAGGAATTCTTATGAATTTTAATTAAGAGAAATTGTGTTGCTTAGTGAGATATTATTTGTTTGAAATGCATTCCTCCCACTATTTTTATTTCAAAAAAGTTTTAGAAATTTCAAAGAGTTAGTCAGAGATAGCTAGTTCTCCCAAGTGAATCGCCAATTGTTGTGCTATATAAAAGCCTCCATTTATTTTAATAAATGGGGACCCTTTAAAAATAATTAGGAAATTCATTTCATTTATTTTTTAGCCTAAGTCAAAAAAACTTTAGTAAATAAATTTTCTTTTTCTTTTTCCGTTTTCACTCCTTAGTGTGCATCACAATTTGCATAGCTTACAAACTTAAACGACTTAAAATACGCTAAGTCATGTGGGTTGTGATTTGCGCTAAGCTATTTCTAAAGTAATATCAAAATTTTAATGCAAACACTTCAATCACCATTATAAATCAAAATCACATCGTGCCTCATTTAAACGATCAACTTATAAGCAATTCGATGAAAGTTGCAATTACACGGACCCAATGAGCCAATAAAGAAATAAATATAAATTTTCAAAGTCCAATAAAGCACAGCCGCTTGACTTCTTAAATGTGAATTTCGCATTTCGTATGACTTAACTAAAATCAAACCCATTTACCACATAAAAGTTGCGATGTGTGATTTGCGCAGATCGCATTTCGCAGGATTTATGGGTAATAACATAAATGGAAATAATAGTTATAAGTTGCGATATGCGATGAATGTTAGTTAATTACTCAGGCATGCGAAATGACTCATGTCAAATCAAACTGAATATGTGATCCAACGTCTTAAATCAATTGATAGATACTTCACGTGAAGGTGTAAGACATTTGATTTTAAATGATTATTGATGATTAACGGCATTTGATAGAAGCAAGGTTTGATAGATTCATATCTACTTCGAGCATGTGTTGAAGTGATTGAACATCAGAATTGTTTCAATTTTGTTTTCCTCTATGTTCTCTATATTTTTAATGTTTTCTATGTTCGCTTGAAATCAGGAAACCACTTAACGGAGAGAGGGAAATAGAGATGAACAAGAATGACAGAGATATTGACCAACTATCATCTACCGAAGACTCAAATATGTCTCCCCTATTCTTAGACACCACCTGCAAAAAGGATTGTGGAATTTCTTCGTGGGAGGCAATGTATAAGCTTTTCGAGGATGAAAATCCAAGGGTAATAGTCAAATTTTCTTCAGCAGGCACGTTTGTTTCTTCAGATCCGACCTACTTCGACGTTGCACGTTCATTCATCCATAAGGTAGCAGCAAGGCCAAATATTCTCCCCTATACAAATATGGTTAAGTGGGTAATTGACCACTTAAACATAGAAGATAGAACATTCAAGGATTCAAAGAGCGAGAACATCAGTTTGTTCGAGGCAGAATATTTAAGGATAATGTACCCCCTACCCATCCCACAGCAGAATTATCACAAAGCTTTAGAGAAAAACATCCAGACCTGATGAAATTCATAAATGAATGGAAGGAAGACCAGGGAAAGCTTAAACGAGATAAACTTGGTATGTACCCAAGAGCACAAATTCCTTCCCCCTACTGTTATGCTACCGGTATGTTGTGTAGATTATATGCAAAACCTGATACCACTAGGTTTTTTGTAGATTGGGTCCCATTAATTGACCAATATTCAATTAAATAATTTTGAATTGGGAAAACATTCTATCTGATAATTTAGCCAGAAACATCATGGAGTATAGGAGTAAAAGAAGTGTTTCATCTAGATAAATATCCCCATTTTATATGAGTGCCTATGTCATGGATGCAATTTCATTTTCTTCTAGTTTTCCTACCATGGGATGGAAATGGATAGCCCAAGACCCTACCCGAATCCACATTTACCACATAGCTCTTTGGGATTCAAAATTCCATTTTCATTTTTACATAATTTTCCATAGAGTCATGTTGCCTATGCACCAAATGATATTCAATGAGAAATCCCTGAGGGTTTCCAAAGAGGCTAGTACAAACATTTTGTCTGTTGCTAGATGGTTCGCAGAGGAAAGTTTCACTTATGTCAGAGTATTTGGGAGTTATGCTTCTCCTCATGTCTTGCCATATTATGTTCCTGATAAGTTACTTGTAAGAGAAATTTCCTACTAGCTTGTTGTAAATGGTATTTCAAAACAACTTAAAGATGCTAAGAAGGGATTTTGGCCTAATTTCCCTTTACAGTGTGGTAATTTTGCACTTTTTGATATTTTTCATGCCTACAAGGAACTTTCAAAGGTTAATCTATTGAATTTAGTCGTAATGCCAAGATGGCTATATGATCCGAATGATGTAATTGAAAACTACATCAAATAGCTCAAAGTAAAACCTTTGTGAAAGACATAAATAGATTTGATGATTTCTTTCAAGGAATTGAAAAGTCCTCAGATGTACTTAATTTTTCATCCAGTCAACTCAATCAAGATGAATTGGAAGCCTTCCAAGCATACAAAAGTAAGAGACTAGAAAGGATCCCTTTGGATTTATTGACTATTGAAGATGTCGACAGACCTACTCCAAGTATTAGCTTGGAAAATGAAGTGAAAGACATTTCTGAAGGTAAGTCAGGATAATCAGAGCATCAATCTCAGAATTCAGATCATTCTAAAAATGAATCCAAAAACAGAAAGGTAAAACTAGAAAATATAATTGATCAGGTAATCCAAGAGATTGAGATGCAGGAGAAAGGAGTAATTAATGGAACAAAGTCAACTTCCCAAGAAGTTCAGCATAGCCAAGATACACTTGATCAATTAGAAAAGTCCCAACCAAATAATTTGAATATTGAATGGCATGAGTTCTCTAAAGTAATAAATACTCTTAAAACACATCCCAATACTAATCAAGCTGCCAGTTTTCAGACACATGAACACTCCCAGAATCTAGTGGAAATGTTGCTCCACTACAACAGGTTCCAAAAAATCATGATCGAGAGATCATCCCGGCTTATCCCACAAAACAGATAGTGTTACAAGTTGAAGAAATTCCTTCTCTAGATATCTTCTACAGTCCTAGTCATAAGGCTGTCGTCAAGAGAAGCAAAAGGAGAAGAATTGATGATGCAATCACAGATCTTACAAATGAATATGTTGATGTTGTAATATTCCTAAATTAGCTTTAGCTAATGGGAATATTAATTTTTGTTTCTAAAATCAAATCATATGAATAAAAGAGCAAGGAGGCTCAATATTTTCTCTTGTAGGAATAAAAATCCCTTATGGTGTGAAAAGGGGTCATGAAATAACCATGTGGATCAGCCACATGTGTGAAAGGAGAAAAGGCATGAGGGATTAGTCAAGGATGATCCCAAGGAGATTTACTTAATCAAGCTTAATTATCTCCAACTACGTTGTATTAAGATGGTCTTCACTTAATGGGGTAGCGTAATAGTTGATGAGGAAGCTTGGTGAGGAAGCAACCCTTGGTGGATTGGGACCCTTAGAGGAGAAGCTTATCATATATATAACAAAGGAATGGAAACCATTTGAGTTTAGATTGGAATACATATTTTCATATGGTATTTTTAGACCTCTGGAATTCTTGGTTGTTTAGCTGAGTTGCTGCACTATTTAGTGCAAGGGTTTTTCTCATGCGGGAATGCCCTACTTTTTCTTGGAGATCTTGTAGCAAGATATCTAAGGGAAGCTTCTGATCTGAATTTTCCACTATCAAGTGTTGGGCCAAGCATCTACCTTAAGCAAAAACACAGTCCCATTCAGAAAACTACGTTATTTCTTGAGGTGTGCAGTGGAAGGGGTGAAAACCCCAATTGGAGGATCTAGTTTCCCAAGAGGAGGGTCAACCTTTCTTTGGGAAAGTTAGGAGTAGAATCTTCAACCATTTCTTTTCATGTTCAGCCATGTATTTTAGAGCTTCATCCATATATAATTATTCAGCCACAGATTTGCAGCAGCTTTCTCTTGTATATCATTTTCTGTTGAGAAACCCTTTCCGGGTGATCTTAAGATTTATGTAAAAAGAGATTAGATCTCTATTTTCATGCCTATTTGAGTAAATTAATGAAATATCATATTTTTCTCTGCAATTTCTGAAGCATGGCCTCCATTGACTACACAGTTCCTTTATGCAGTCATTTTATTATTATTGCAGCTCCTCAATCTTGAGGGTTTTTTATGTAAATCTTATGTTTATCATTGCTTATTGCTCCAGCCATGTTCTAAATATTATTTCCTGATGATTCATACTATTTTCCATCTAACACCTTCAGAAAATCACGCTGCTACAGCTTCAGAACTTTCTGCATACTCCAAGTCATGGGAAATTAGGGTTTTCTAGCCTAGTTTGGGAAGGAGAAGTTGTTTAATTGAGCTAGAACGCTTTTTTTGAGCTGAAATTCAGAGAATAGGTCCCTAATGATCTAATATAACATCTCCAACCGTCTACATCCCCTGTTTCCATGTAGATTTCTGAATACACCCATTTTAGGGCTGAATTGGCTGCTTTTCCCCAACTTTTGCATCATAGATCTGAATCAATGTTGCTGTTGTGGTTTAAAAATATATATTTCAGCCTATTACAGCTATATTAAGCTTATTTATCATTTTAAGGCTGAAATATAGTTACTGTATTGTTGAATCCCTGTTTTGGGAATATTACCTTTCAATAGGTTCTATAGACAGAGTCTGCACAAGGGCCAGCTAGCCTCTGGATCTCACCCTCTTTTTAGAGGTGACATATCCAGTAAATTCCCCTGCAATCAATCTCTAGAATAGATCCGGTTGTTGATTGGCAATGCTTCTGAAAAAGTAACCTCATTTGCAGGATTCATGAGCAGTTCCTGAAAAGGGAACATTACAGTGGTATCAGAGCAACAATCTTGGCTCAGCCTGTGAGCCCAAGAATTATGGAGTATTCTCATGGGGAGAAGGATATTTTCAGGAGAAATCAGAACAAACCCTTGTTGTATGGAGAGAAGAGGTTCTCAAAACTTCTCTTTTCAAAGCTGTAGGGCCAAAGCAAGGGCATCAAAGAAATGAGGAGGGAAACACATCAAGTTCCCTCACACAGATCTATACAGGAGGAATTTTCTAAGTCCTCATCTTATGGATATGAGCACTCAGCCATATCATTAGATCTACAACGTTCTATCAACAATTTCTTCATGAAGAGGAGAAAAGGAGGTGTGCCAAAGCAAGAGACTCTTGGAGACTATTTGGAAGAATATGAAGCTAAATCCAAGGAGTTCAAATATCACTTGAACTTCCAAGGGTTTTGCAAGATTAATGAAGGAAGAAGCACAAGGAGAAATCAGCATGATGTGGGTAGATTCTTTCTATCTACTTTTGATGGATCACCTAAATGTCCAGTTAGGGTTTGGGTGAAGGAGCTAGACACCCTTGTACATCAACATCAAATTTCAGAAACTGAAGCCATCAAAGTAGCAGCACTGCATTTTGAGGGTAAGGCCTATGCTTGGTGGTTGTTTGAAACATTTTCCTTAAAGAATTAAAATACATCTACTTATGCAAAGTTCATTGAAAGTTTAGTAGAGAGGTTTGATGATATTTCTTGCGAAACATCTTCTATTGCAACTATCAAACCACAACTTTTGCATGAGTTGGGAGGATCTATAAATCCAACTCCATTTCTGAAAGCCAATGAAGATGAGGTGAACTTGTTTGATGCTTTTCCAAGGGAAAGGTCTCCTTTGGATGAAGGGCTTTCTTCTCAAAGGGAAGACATGAAGATTCCTTCTTCAAAAGAAGACCAATATTTGAGGTCTCTTATTAAAGATAAGGCAACTTCAACTATTGAAGAAGAGAAAGGGAAGGCATGGGAGAATAACGCAATCATGACAAGAGCACCCCAAGCACCTCATGGAGAATATGAAGGAGCACTTGCTCCAAGAAAATAAACTCTTGCACTCTTGCAAGGAGTTTTAAAAGGTCTCATGCATAGAGCTCTTGGCATAACATATGAGCAGCATGTGATTTCATTGCCAAGTGATGGGATCTTGAAGATAGGAGGAGGAAAAGAGAAGGAATGGAATCATGAGATGAAAAGTATGAACTCTTCTCTATTTCAGGGCTTGAAATAACAAAGGAGGCAAGAGGACCCATGCAACAAGGGTAGGGGAAAATCTTTCCACCTACATTCACATCCTACTCTATGCCTTGATGCCTCTTTGCAAGGAGGAATTTCAACAAGAAGACCTCCTGATTGGATGGAAACTAAAGTGTTCTCTCAACTATATACAACAGCAACATATTTGTTTAAATAGGGAACCTTGGAAGGAGCCACTACAACGCTGAAAACCATTGATGGAAGGCTAGGAAAATTTCTGAAATTGACCTTGTTTTCTTCTAGTCATCTATTTGCGTTGGAGGGGATAGATTCAGAAATTTGTGTTGATATGAGCATAGTATCAAGAGGCTATTCCATATATTTGGGACAGAAAAGGATACTCCAATATATAATGAATATTTCTGAACATAACAAAGAAATAATTTCATTGTTTCATGCAGGAGCAAAGAGGTGGAAGTTTTTGAGAAAGAGAACCTTTAAAGGGAAGGGTGACTTTCCTAAACTCCAATATTGTCTTGAGCAAGATCAGATACAAGAGGGGCAACAAAAGAAGGTTTGGAATACTCCAACATGTGACTTTGACATCAAGCATGTCAAGGGGGAGAGCCATCATATGACAAATGCATCATTTCAGATTTCTACAACGATGTCAATGTTGGGAAGCCTAGATCCTTATTGGGAGTCCCAACTCTTGATGTAATATTCTAAGGACCTATTCACATGTAAGGTTATTGATGGGCAAGCAATGGATGAAGAGAATGAGGTAGTTAATTGAATCGTTTATTTTCATAATCAGATCTACTTAACCAAATATTCCAAGCTCAAGAATAAACTACTTGATACAACTTATGAGGTCTTGCTTCCAAATCCCACTAGTTTCATTAAAACATGTCATACTATATTATATGGATTCATGTGGGAAAATTTCAAAGAGAAGATGCACTCCCATATGAGTAAGTGCATGGATCATTTTCTGGTTGAGGAGGGACTTAGCTCTTGGGAAGACTTATCATTATCACCTCTTTATTTATTGAGTGTGAGAGGGAGCTCATCCATGAGCTACCTTGTTGATTTTAGACAAGTGTATGACAAACATTGTATTGTTGAATCTCATGATGTATTCATTATATACGTGTATCTTCTTAACACTCATATGCAGGTCTTGGCTCCAAGAGGGGGCACTTTGATTGATGGGCTTCATAAGCCACTTTGGGCCATGAACAATGGTGATGTTGGCCATTCTTTGGGAGATCTTGGAGAGATGATGTACTCTTCATGGTATGGTTCCTTAACACCAACCATCATACACCTTCTCCAAGCATGCAAGAAGGATTGGGCAGCAAGCAAGTGTTGGGGAGAACGCTTGTCATATCATATCCTATGGCAGTTAGGAGGAAAACTGCGCTGGTTGCACATGAGGGATCATTGTCCTTCTCCCTTATTGTATATGGCAGCTGGCATGGTCTTACTTATGATCCCACATGTTGAAGATTTTCTTATATTTGTTGGGGGCATGGTTAGAGGAGAGACACATTTGTTGGGTGTGTCTTTGGGGGAAGGAAGTTCCCACTTTTTCTGCACTACATGTTCCAAGGGGAGCATGAGAAACTATATGGCCACCTTTGCATATCATTTTTTTTAATGATATGGACCATATGTTTGGTTGGAGCACGTGGGGTATGCCTCTAATGAGCTATTGGGAAGAGCTTTTCTATGGATTACCCAGCTGGAGGGTGATTCATTTTATTTGGATGATAGCTTGGGGGGGGGAGGCCTCCATTGATGTTGAAATTTTCCATGATTGTCATCACTTCTCTCTTGTTGAGACCATGGAGCAGCAAAAAGGTTTCTACATCAGCCTTCCTTTCTTTTATGATGAGAACCCTTGGATTTATTCACCAGAGGCCAACTTGCACAATGGGGAGGAGACATTGGGAGACAAACTTATTGCAGAAATTTTGAAGCAATGGAGAAGCCTACTTGAAGAAGAGGCCACAAGAAGGAGAGGGGAGATTTTGCAGCACCCTTGCAGTTGCTTGAGGACAAGCAACATTTGGGAGGGGCGGACTGTAATATTCCTAAATTAGCTTTAGCTAATGGGAATATTAATTTTTGTTTCTAAAATCAAATTATATGAATAAAAGAGCAAGGAGGCTCAATATTTTCTCTTGCAGGAATAAAAATCCCTTATGGTGTGAAAAGGGGTCATGAAATAACCATGTGGATCAGCCACATGTTTGAAAGGAGAAAAGGCATGAGGGATTAGTCAAGGATGATCCCAAGGAGATTTACTTAATCAAGCTTAATTATCTCCAACTGCACTGTATTAAGATGGTCTTCACTTAATGGGGCAGCGTAATAATTGATGAGGAAGCAATCCTTGGTGGAGTGGGACCCTTAGAGGAGAAGCTTATCATATATATAAAAATGAATGGCAACCATTTGAGTTTATATTGGAATACATATTTTCATATGGTCTTTTCAGACCTCCGGCATTCTTGGTTGTTTAGCTGAGTTGCTGCATTGTTTAGTGCAAGGGTTTTTCTCATGCGGGAATGCCCTACTTTTTCTTGGAGATCTTGTAGCGACATATTTAAGGCATATTATGATCTGAATTTTCCACTATCAAGTTTTGGGCCAAGCATATACCTTTAGCAAAAACGCAGTCCCATTCAGAAAATTGCGTTATTTCTTGAGGTGTGCAGTGGAAGGGGTGAAAACCCCAATTGGAGGAGCTAGTTTCCCAAGAGGAGGGTCAACATTTCTTTGGGAAAGCTAGGAGCAGCATATTCAACCATTTATTTGCATGTTCAGCCATGCATTGTAGAGCTTCAGCCATATAACATTATTCAGCCACAGATTTGCAGCAGCTTTCTCTTGTATATCATTTTCTGTTGAGAAAACCTTTCCGGGTGATCTTAAGATTTATGTAAAAAGAAATTAGATCTCTGTTTTCATGCCTATTTGAGTAAATTAATGAAATATCATATTTTTCTCTGCAATTTCTAAAGCATGGCCTCCATTTACTGCGCATTTCCTTTATGCAGTCATTTTATTATTATTGCAGCTCCTCAATCTTGAGGGTTTTTTTATGTAAATCTTCTGTTTATCATTGCTTATTGCTCCAGCCATGTTCTAAATCTTATTTCCTGATGATTCATACTATTTTACATCTAACACCTTCATAAAATCATGCTGCTACAACTTCATAACTTTCTGCATACTCCAAGTCATGGGAAACTAGGGTTTTCTAGCCTAGTTTGGGAAGGAGAAGTTGTTTAAATGAGCTATAACGCTTTTTTTGAGCTGAAATTCGGATCATAGGTCCCTCATGACCTAATATAACAGCTCCAACCATCCTCATCCCATGTTTCCACGTAGATTTCTGAATACACCCATTTTAGGGCTGAATTAGTTGATTTTCCCCAACTTTTGCATCATAGATCTAAATCAATGTTGCTTTTGTGGTTTCAAAAGATATATTTCAGCCTATTACAGCTATATTAAGCTTATTTATCATTTTAAGGCTGCAATACAGTTAATGTATTGCTGAATCCCTGTTTTGGGAATATTACCTTTCAATAGGTTCTATAGACAGAGTATGCACAAGGGCCAGCTAGCCTCTGGATATCACCCTCTTTTTAGAGTGACATATCCAGTAAATTCCCCTGCAGTCAATCTCTGGAATATATCCGGTTTTTTATTGGAAATGCTTCTGAAAATGGAACCTCATTTGCAAGATTCATGAGTAGTTCCTGAAAAAGGAACATTACGAATGTTTTGTGGAAAGATCCTCGAGCTGATCCTACTGAAAATTTAACCAAACTATCACAATTTGCAGGGGAATATGCTACTTTCACTGTCGATAAAGCTACTGAGGTTAAAATTTTACTGAAGCAGAGAGAAGACAGAATACAAAAACTAGAGCAACTGTTAAATCAACAAAATTCTAACTCCAGCGAACAAATAGAATTGAAAATGTCCCAATTTCAAAAATATTTTGAAAGTCTTAATTTACAGCATCAAGTACAACTCACTAAGAAGCAAACACAACTGGAAGCAGCAATGAAAAGATTACAAAGCCAACCACAGTTAGAGCAATTCATAAAGGAAGCATTGGATGTGAATTCTAAGTTAAAGCAACAACAAGAAGCATTTTTCCAATAAGCTTCTATCACTGGCACTTATTGTGACTCAAGAGAAATATTGATCCAGCAAGTAGCTATCTATAAACTTGAATGTGAGAAGATCGAAAAGAAAATCAATGAACACATTCAATGGTAAGCATCAGACTCAAGTAAGGAAGCTGGTCTACCCTAGATAGACAAATCCCACAAGCAAATATTATTTAAGGATTGGGAAGCACAGATAAAGAAAAAAGCGAAAGCATCAAGGTTGACAAAATAAATTACTGAATCTGTATGTGAACAACTGTTGAAAGCAGAACTTATCAAAGAGTGCACGTCTGAAATTCTCTTAGAATTTAAACAGCTAGAAACACAGTGGAAACAAAAGACGGAAATGTCGAATGAAACAATTAAAAAAGTAAATAAGTTTGATCAAGAAAATTATTGGAATTTTTTATCAAACCTTATCATTAGTACTAGACCCTACAGTCTTTAAACGATTCAACAAGAATATCACAATTAGCACTCTCAAATGCGGTATTCAAGGGACAGGTTAGATCGAGGATTTCGCATCCAGCTCAGATCAAGCCCATGCTAGATATTTGTCAACTTCGGGATCAAATCCAAAAGAAATATCGAAATTCATAAGTCATATTTTTACTTTATTTTCCTAGATTGTATTTAAAGTTAGTCTTACGAGGATGGTTGCTTGAAACCTCCTCTATTTTTATGTAATAATCTATTTTTAAAACATAGTTAGTTTAGTATTTAAACCCTCTTGTTGGGGAAAAATAATTTCCTGTCATTTAATTTGTCAACCCGGGGGTTTCATAAGCTTGTGAAGCATGCATGCACTATATGTGTTAGAAATTATCTTTCAGTTTAGATCAATCTAACTACAGAATAACGAAAACCAATTCATCTAATCTATGAAATCAAATAATGAAAATGAAATTCAACTAACCTACAAAATCAAGTAACGAAAAGAAAGAAAAAAAATTCAAAATAAAATATAGCACGCAATCACACTTGCAGGAATTGAAATTTTAATATTAGAAAGCATTTCAAAACATGTAAAGGAAAACAACTAATGTATATTTAGCTACTCCAGCATTAAATTATGAAGTGTGATCTTCTTGAGATAGTGTTAAGTAACCAATTATACCTAATGAACTATAAAACCAAGTAAAGTATGCAAAAGGTAACTCCGTAATTATACTCATTAAACATTCAACCATTCAGTCCTGAAACATGATTAAATCAATTTCTTTGGAATGATTTTTAGGAATATCAGTGACGCAATTAAGTGAGGATCTGAAAGAAAATTGTGAAAGCATGTAAAACTCATTGTAAACAACTAATGTATATTTGACTTTCTGCAACATTCAATGTGAAGTATTAACCTCTTGAGATGTTATATGAGAAGTCAATTATGCCTTAGTCTCTAAATTCCTAGAAATAAAATAACAACGTGCAAAGTAAATTCAATCACTGTATGCATTAGACATTCAACCATTTAGTTTAAGATCATCATCTTGGAATGGGTTTTGAAAACATCCATTGACACAATTAATTGATAATTTTGTTCTAAGAAAATGAATGACAAAACAATAAGGAAACTAGGCAACTGTGTATTATTATTACTTCAATCTTAATTCGATTTGAAAACAGAGTTATCTATTTTCATGAAATATTTTAGAAGAATAATGATTACACGGTTATTCTAAAACTAATACTAAGAAAGCAAATAAACTTCAATCTATAAAAGCAAGTAAATATCACACATTTTAGGCACCTGATCTAAAAGTATGAGAGATGGTAAATCGAGATGCTCCATATGTACGCAAAACCAAATCAAAATGAAGGAACATTCATGAGTAAGGTGCCACAATCTAATTATGTATTCAAATCTTGAGCATAACTCCAATTTTACACATGATTTGATAGGATAAATCTTCCCCTACTTATACAAAAGATGAGAAGCTATCTCATTAATGAGAGTCCATGAATCTCTCCCTATATCTCTAGAGTTACAATCCAAATATGAAGTGATAAGGTACATGTCTTTTTCGAGTTACAATAGAAATAGGAAATGGATCCTTATGATCCCATGATATTCTCCATCCAAATTCGAATTTGGCCTTAGGAGGCCACATAAGAGTCTTTTGAAAGCTTCATTTTGACCTACACATGGCAACAAACTCATTCCACTTGTTAGGTATAAGTATGTGCATATTATTTTCTAATTTTTAACCACAAATTCACTTAAAAATACTAGGAATTAATAAAGTTTGGAAAAACATAAATGTAACCCAATAGTGGTAATGGTAAGGTAAATGTAATGAAATGGAGGTGGAGTGAAGGTGAAAATATGGAAATGTAAGTGAAAATGTAATGAAATTGAATGACAATTTCAAGGCCCAACATACCCCCCAACTGAAGCTATTACATGTCCTCATGCAATCTATTACACTAATTATTTTTTATCCTTTGGGCTTTGGCTTAACTTTGCAAGATATCATTTGATAACTTCATACTTCTGCAAAGTCTTTTAGTTGAATTGCAACATGGTTGGTTCTTGTGTTTCAACCATATTTTGTTGTTGCATTCAATTTTGACCTTTGAACTTTGCATAATGATAATTTGATTATTGTTTCAAAGTATATTTCTATTAGATTGCATCATGGTTGGTTCTTGTGTGACAACCATGATTATGTTTGTATCCAATTATCTTTTTGAGTACTTTTGAAAAGCCATTGTATGTTCATAATAATAATGTAATAGTTAATATCTTTTGAAAGTATGTGTACTTTTGAACGTGGTATGAATGTGGCAAAATTTTAATATGAATGTATTCCCTCCTCCTCCCCCCCAAACTGATGGTATTGGCAATTTTGTGAAATGAGGAAAAGAAATGTTTTTTCCAAAAATTATCATTCTAGCCTTTCAAAGAATTCTATAATAAAAAGTTAGAAAATGACATACCTTAACTTACCCTTTGGAAATGAATGAGTTGCATGTGTGGTGGCTGCAAAATTCTGATCATAATCTTCTTCATGTGGTTGTACAAGTTATATATAAAAGAGTCAAGATGAATTTTTATTGCTTCTACTAAAACTGCTGAAATTGCTGCAAAATGGTGGCTACAAAATTCTGATCATAATATTCTTCATGTGGTTGTACAAGTTATGTATAAAAGAGTTAATGTTGTGAACCTAGCTTCAAAAATAGAAGAAAAGTTATATCAACGCCTTAGAAATAAGCCACTTCGATCGGGCAACCTCCAATACATTACATGAATGAACAATTCTTGGATGATACAAATGACAAAACCTCCTTTCTATATATAGGAGTCCATGGGGCCACAATGTAATCCTAGTGGGACCACAATGTAATCCTAGTCGACCTAACAATAATAATGTAAGGGCACAATAATAAAAATATGGGGTTTAAAGGGGTACAACAATAACAATAAGGGGGGCTACACTAACATAATAAGGGACTACACAATTAATATAGGGACTTAACATGCCCCTCTCCTTTAAACAAGTGTTGTCCTCAACGCTTGATTATTTCTTGATGTTTCTGTATAAAATTCTCATCCTCCTATGTGAAATCTTCTACAAGAAAGTTCTTTCACTTGCTGAGATACTCTGAAATTGATCGTACTTGTCGAGTTCTTATCTCTGTGACTGCTTCAGAACTTCTTTCGATGTGATGTTGATCTTCCTGTTGTTTCATTGGATTCTGCACCAAAGTTAGGTTATTCTTTGAGAGTTGGAGAACTCGTTGTTGATGCTCGATGTGATATTACACTAATTTATCATCCATATTAGCTATTATTTGATCATTCAAAACATCCAACTTAGCCTCCACTTCTAATTTTAAACCATCTATGTCATCTTCGGTTGCTCTTCGTAAGATCGAAATTTATTGCACTTGGTACCGTAATTTTGATATCTCATACTGCAATTCTTCCTCTTCATGCGTCATAGTATAGCTTTTTGAGGGCTTAATGGGTATGGAATTATTTTTTGGAGGCATTATAGAACCCAATAATAATAAAAATTCTAAGATATGCCCTTGGAATCACTTCAAACTGCTTTTTCAAACAAACATTATGCAATTTTAAAAACTAGATACACACTTTTTTCTTGATTTTTAGGAGCTCGATATTGAAACTGAATTATCTATGTGATTTCGGATCTTCAATATCTAAAATTTGGTACTGAGGTAGCACTCTAAAATCTCTTTCGAATGCCACAAGTTTGACCTGATTTGGATTCGTGAAGAAAAAGTTGTGCCCAATTTCCTATGATGACCTAATTATGGACTGGTTCAGTAAAGCAAAATTGTACGACTTGCCACGTGTCATTGTTTCCTATTTTGGCTCTGAAATTGATAGACAGGAAACCAAATTCCATGTACTTGCGGATAATTTTTACAAAATTCCAATCCGATGCTCAGAGAGAGAGTTATGAATATTTTCCCACGATCACCTCTTTGAGATGAAATTCGGGAGCCTGAAAAATACCTAACTTCCACAGATCATATCTCCGAAAATATTGTGAACCAAGCTCTGAAATTTTGCGACGATGTTCCTCGAGATTTCAGCTTCACGCTTTAAACATTTTAGCTTCTGATCCTTCGTAGAAAAAAATTTATAGCGAAAATTCCGCAATGACATTTTTACGTGAAATTCAAGAGCCTGCAAAAATCCCTAACGTCCACAGATCCTATCTCCGCAAATATTGCGAACCAAGCTCTGAAATTTTGCGACGATGTTCCTCAGGATTTTGTCTTCACACTTTAAAAATTTTAGCTTCTGAACCTTCGTAGAAAAAAAAGTTATAGCAAAAATTCCACGATGACCTGTTTGGAGCAGCGAAACCCTAGAATCCAAAGCTCTAATACCAAATGTTGTGAAACCAGCTCCAAAAATAGAAGAAATATATATCAACGCCTTAGAAATAAGCCACTTCGAGGGAGAAACCTCCAATACATTACATGAATGAACAATTCTTGGATGATACAAATGACAAAACCTCCTTTCTATACATAGGAGTCCATGGGGCCACAATGTAATCCTAGCCGACCTAACAATAATAATGTAAGGGCACAATAATAACAATATGGTGTTTACAAGGGTACAACAATAACAATAAGGGGGGCTACACTAACATCATAAGGGACTACACTATTAATATAGGGACTTAACAGTCAAGATGACTTTTTATTGCTTCTACTAAAATTGTTGAATTTTCTACAAAATGATGTTGATTCTGCAGTTGTCCTCTAATTCTACCTTTGCAGAATGGTGTTGATCTGTTGTGGCTGCATATCTTCTTCATTTTCTTCAAAATTCTGAAAATGATAGTCTTCATGTCTTCAAAACTTGTTGGCATAATTCCGGCTATGTGAATAGATGTTATGATGTTGAACATAGCAGGAAATTATTGACTTAGTGGCCATTAATGGATGCCACTAGTCAACACGAGAACTCTCACCATTAATGACAATCAGATTCAAGATGCCCAAACACATCTTGCTAGGTACGAATAATTTTGTTGTCGAGTACCTAGAAGATCCGATGAACAAGGGACATTACTGTATTCCCATTGTTCGTCAGCAAGAAGACTTGCCATTAAGGCATGCAAGCCTCAAGGTGTTTTTGTAAGGATTTTAGACTCAAAGGACTATGGACTCAATAATTTGCATTGAAGCAAGGTTTATTTGCGAAATGAAAAGGATAGGAGAAGGGAAATGGAAATGGAAGATGAAAATGGAAAATGACAATGGGCAATAAGCATGTAAGTGAGATTCTTGCTTTTATTTGTGGGTTAGGAGTAGACAAAAATTAATGGAAATTGTATGTGAATAAAGGAAATTGAACAACTGACTCTTGCTGGAAAAATAACTGTGGCTTGCTTTGAATTTTTTAGTTGGATTTATAATTAAAAAGGGAGGAAAGGTAATGGTCTTGATGGATATGGACATGGAATTGTTCTTATGTTTCTCATGAGATTGGTCCTTTAAAGACCAATTTTGCCATAAAATTGGTTTCCTTCAATGATCATTCGATCATCCCAAACCTGCAAAAAAAACTTGACATAAAGAACAAAAGTGTGTTCAAAAAGAAATGGCCAATTCCTCTCTTGATTCTTAAGCAAAAATTTGAATGCAAAATTAAACATATTAAGGAAAATCAAAAGTGTTATATTCAGTGCAATTCATGATATTGATAACAATCCATTTTTAAGAAATAACCATGAAAAATAAATCAACTCCCTCTTGTCAGATGACTTCATGCAATGTGCTCAGTAATATGATTAGCATCACAAAGATTCGCTATGTCCTGCAAGTTAAAGCTTCATAGAAAAACACACAGCAATAATATTTTTAATGCTAAATATTGAGAAATCATCTAAATAATCTTCCAATTGTTCCGCAAGTCATTATTAAATCTGTCAAATTGAATCGTCATCTGTGTTGCAAAATTTTTTTTTTTTAAATAGGAGAATGTTTTTGGAGATTTCATGATCCAATTAAATCTAAAAAATATATATAATGATGCAATTGATGGATCATCTATCATGTTGGAAAAATGCCAAGTGGAATTGAGCATGTGAAATTTGCCACAACTCTCTCAACTGATTTTTATTATTATTATTATTATTATTTTTAATCATCAGACACATATGTCTAAAATCAAATTTATTTAATCAAATTGGACTCTTAAACCACATTCCATGTGGAGCAGAGTTTTTTATTAACTTGGATTCTTCTGCTTTCAACTTGCCAAGTTTAAACAATTCAAAACAAATCGTTTTTTCTCATGCAATTTGCAAAACGTAGCTCCGAAGAACCCTGAATTTATTTCAAATGGCTATGAATTCAGCAAATTATTATAGATTTACCTAATACACCCCGTTCCCGAAAAACCCCATGTTTTATTTTTTCCTAATTCGCCTTGGTCTGCTCAGAAAATGTGTTTTAAAATCGGGTTTTTTTAATAATTACGCATTTCTGACAATTTCTTTTTCTGGCAATTACTTTTGCAACAAAATAAAATTGTTGTGGTTTGATTTTTTTATTTGCAGTTTTTGATGTGTAATGGCTTGTCTCTCACAGAGAAGTTCAGATCGATCTCCCTCATTCCAATTACCTGCAATGGAATATGCAATCTTCTCTTCATCAGCAATCTGCAATTTTCTCTTCATCAGCAGTTTCTTCATGTGATACACTTTCATTGTCTATCTCTGCAATTGAATCTGCAATCTTCTCTTCATCAGCAATTTCTTCATTCGATACACCTTCATTGTCTGTCTCTGCAACTTTTAAAATCGATTTCTAATAAATGCTTCTTGAGGAAGACCAGATATGGAAAAGAGAAGGTTCATTTTTTTATTGCAGTGCATGGGTCTTTGCGTGGATTGGAGGCCTACACATATGGGTAAGGCCAAACCAAAGGCTAGCTTCACGCATATGCGTGGGCCTATTTTCCATGGGCAAAGTTTTTTTTTTTTTTTTTTTTAGAAAAATTGTGCACATGCAACTCATTAAATTAGAAAAAGATTGAGAGGATGCAAAACATTTAAAATTTGCAGAACCGTTAAAAGGATAATGACTCAAACGACGATTTTCAATAGAATTGTAGATCAATTTCCAGCAAAAAATTTTAACGAATGTGTGTGTGTGTGTGTGTGTGTGTGTGTGTGTGTGTGTGTTAATTGACTGATCTGATTTTTTGATCTTCCAGGTCGCAATGAGGCGCGGGAAGAGAGCATACTTGTCAGCGTCGTCAAATAAATTCATATTTCCACACACAAATTTTATTTCAGATGGTGATAAAAAAACGAAGTAATTCTTACTGCGTCACTGAAATTTATTCAAAATGAATTAATCAACAAAATAAATAATAAATAATTCTAAAATTATAACTTTTTATTTTTATTTTTCCTACCTATCTAAAAAAACTATATTTTTATTCCATTTTTAAGCATATTCATGCTTCCAATGAAGCCATTTACAGATTAGAATCTTTGAAATATTCATATCCAAACTTGAAAAATGTACCTGATTGTTTGTAAGGATATAAAAAAACGTCCTTATCTTTTGATTTGCTGCAATGATCTCTTGAAGAATTGATTAATGTTATGGCGCAATCACTTTTTGATACCATTCCTCAATGTATTCTTTGGGTTGCATTCTATATCCTTTGTCCATAAATAGTTAGTAAAAACAAAAACAAATAAAATACACTCTAGACTAAAATCTAATTCCTATGCACACTTCCCGACAACGGCGCCAAAATGTTGGGGCAAAATAATTGCCTGTCATTTAATTTGTCAACCCGGGGGTTTCGTAAGCTTATGAAACATGCGTGCACTGTATGTGCTAGAAATTATCTTTCAGTTTAGATCAATCTAACTATAGAATACCGAAAACCAATTCATGTAATCCATGAAATCAAATAATGAAAATGAAATTCAACTAACCTATGAAATCAAGTAACGAAAAGAAAGAAAATATAGCGTGCAATCACACTTGCAGGAATTGAAATTTTAATATAAGACAGATTTTCAAAACATATAAAGGAAAACAACTAGTGTATATTTAGTTACTCCAACATTCAATTATGAAGTGTGATCTTCTTGAGATAGTGTTAAGTAACCAATTATACCTAAAGAACTAGAAAACCAAGTAAAGTATGAAAAAGGTAACTCAGTAATTGCACTCATTAAACATTCAACCATTTAGTCCTAAAACATGATTAAATCAATTTCTTTGGAATGATTTTTAGGAATATCAGTGATGCAATTAAGTGAGGATCTGAAAGAAAAATGTGAAAGCATGTAAAACTCACTATAAACAACTAATGTATATTTTACTTTCTGCAACATTCAATGTGAAGTATTACCCTCTTGAGATGCTATTTGAGAAGTCAATTATGCCTTAGTCTCGAAATTCCTAGAAATAAAATAACAATGTTCAAATTAAATTCAATCACTGTATGCATTAGACATTCAACCATTTAGTTTAAGATCATCATCTTGGAATGGATTTTGAAAACATCCATTGACACATTTAATTTATAATTCTGTTCTAATAAAATGAATGACAAAACAATAAGGAAAATAGGCAACTGTATATTCTTATTACTTCAATCTTAATTCGATTTGAAAACAGAGTTATCTATCTTCATGAAATATTTTAGAAGAACAATGATTACACAGTGATTCTAAAACTAATACTAAGAAAGCAAATAAAATTTAATATATAAAAGCAAGTAAATCTCACACATTTTAGGCAGCTGATCTAAAAGTATGAGAGATGGTAAATCGAGATGCTCCATATGTACTCAAAACCAAATCAAAATGAAGGAACATTCATGAGTAAGGTGCCACAATCTAATTCTGTATTCAAAGCTTGAGCATAACTCCAATTTTACACATGATTTGATAGGAGAAAGCTTCCCCTATCTATACAAAATATGAGAAGCTATCTCATTAATGAGAGTCCATGAATCTCTCCCTATATCTCTAGAGTTACAATCCAAATATGAAGTGATAAGGCACATGTCTTCTTAGAGTTACAATAGAACTAGGAAATGAGACACATATCCTTATGATCCCATGATCTTCTCCATCCAAATTCGAATTTGGCCTTAGGAGGCCACATAAGGGTCTTTTGGAAGCTTCATTTTGACCTACACATGGAAAAAAACTCATTCTACTTGTTAGGTATAAGTATGTGCATATTATTTTCTAATTTTTAACCACAAATTCACTTAAAAATACTAGGAATTAATAAAGTTTGTAAAAACATAAATGTAACCCAATAGTGGTAATGGTAAGGTAAATGAAATGAAATGGAAGTGGAGTGAAGGTGATAATATGGAAATGTAAGTGAAAATGAAATGGAAGTGAATGAAAATTTCAAGGCCCAACACCCCTCATGCACTTAGAGAAGGATCCAGAAATTTTTCAAAAACATTCTCAAAGAATACACTATTGTAAGTTTGTGAATGCTTTGATGAATTAATGGAACACAGTCTATTATCTTTTGACATTTGAAGTTTTTTAACTGATGTTGCACTATTGTACTCTTTAAATTGCTTTAAAGTGAAGAAGAGAAGATATCCACTGTCATTTTACATGAGTAGAACTTCATACATATGGTACTTCTATTCACTTGTATTAAGTCTTACTTTCTAGATTGACAATCATCTCTTTATTGCATTATATATTTGAAATGTCATTATAGATGAATGTTAAATGCACTTATGTTCTAATATTTGTCTGTGATTTCTTATCTGATATATAATCACACATATGAATGCAATATACTTTTCAAAATTATTATAATCAAACTATTTTGTTAGAAGAATCATCTTACATAATTTTCATCTCTTTCGACTGTTAAATAATATACATTACTAATAGTTGAAAGATATCTCTTTAGATCGCATAAATGAAGAAACACCCCGGGTATATAATAGAATATATAGTTTAGATAGATGCATGTGATATATTAGAATCATTTTCCATTGCATGTTGTATAATCAAAACACACCCAAAATCATTCCTTATTGAGAAATTGGCCCCACTATCCCCAGTCGGAGCCACCACACCAAACAGAAAAGGTGTAATATTCCCAATTAGCCATGAGCTAATTGAAATATTAATTTTTGCTTTTGCTTCTTAATTTGTTGAATAAGAGGGTATGGAGACCCATAAATCTCCTTAGTAGGAATAAAATCACTGCTAATGTAAAAGGAGAACATCTTAGCAGCTTAATTAAGCACCCTTGTGTGTGAAAGGGCGTTGGAGCATGAAGAGTGTCAACTTTTACCAAATCAACAACGTTTTTATGGAGGAGTGGACATTTATTGAGGGACGGCGCAGTTTTGGGTGGAGACTCCATGCATGGAAGTAGTGCCTTTAATGAGTGGGGCCAATGGTGAAGAAGCTCACCACTTATATAAGGAAGAGGATGGAAGCCATAGTTCATTATGTTTATGTATTTGATATTTCAGATTTATGGTATGTTTAGACTTGTTTCTCTCTTCAGTTTTTTAGCTAAGATTGCAGTGTTTTTTAGCACAGGGTGTTCTCGAGCGGGAATCCCACCTCTATCCTTGAAGATCCTCTAAGAAATAGTATTTTCACTACATTCCACATTCAGGCATCAGGCCAAAGCTTCACTCTTGTGGTACACCGCAGTTTCTGTTGAGAGACGTGTTGAGTTGTAGGTTGCAGCAGTGGAGAATACATTCAGGTGAATTCTAATATGTTTTTCAGTGGAGAAAGGTTTCCTTCCATTGGGAGCCTAGTGAGGAAGGCCCTTGAGCCTGATTGCAGCATTTGGCATCAGGCCACATCATCATTTGCCCCTATAGCATAGAAATTGTACATGATGTGCCTCACCCTCAAGGTGCAGCGCTACTGTCTTGATGGCCTCCATCTCCAATACTTGCTTTAGCTGGAAGTAGATGTCTAGGTTCTCTACCCATGATTTGGCAGTGCATTTTGATGACCCATCAAAGTTGGGTAAGAAAAATCTGCCCATAGTTCGGTGTAGATCATGATTCTGAATGAATCCTCCACCTCTATTGTGATGTTGGGGTCTCCTATTGTCCTTGATCTGACAAAATTATTGAAAACTCAAGTGATCCTTGAATCTTTGAGATTGAGACTCATACTCCATGAAATAGTCTTCAAGAGTTTCTTGTTCTTGAAACCCTCCATTTCTCACTACTAAGAATGTAGGCATTGTAGAGCATTGGGAAACCTGTTGCTGCTTCACTGGTTGATCACTCTAGTGATGAGAAATTCTAGAGCCTTCACTATTTAGAAACCATTTAGGGGATTCCTTTTATCTATCCATCCTCATCTCCTTTATTTTTCTAGCAATGTCTTGCATATTTCGAAGAAAAAGCTTTGGATACTCCTTCTCCTCATCTCCTTCCGATAAAGGGGTTTTACCCTTGTCTTCCTTATCATCTGTATAATCATACTTCCGATTTATTCTTCTGAGATACCTCTTTTCTCTATATGTGAGAGGATATCCTTATTCTGATGGCATATTGGCTTAAGATGCACATGTTGAGCCAATATTATGCTCCGATACCACTGTAATATTCCCAAATTGGAAAAGTAGGAATATAGTGAAAAATGATTGAAATAGCAGTGTAAAGATCACATCAAAATATGAGACCAATATGGAGCCTTTCCATTAATCATAACAACAACATATATGTTAATGGGCCACAAATCATATAACAAGATACAACAAGCCTCCAATAGATAAAACCCTCAAGAATGAGGTGTTGCTACTATACCAAAATGCCGGAAGACTGCTACAACGCAGTCATAGGTACACTTCTACAGCAAATGAATACACAAAAGATAAATGGTTGTTATATGCCTCAATAGATAATCTAAAATGAAGAACAAGTCTCTATACAACCTTCAACAAGAACCCAAGAGGGTTTTCAGAAATACACCAATATACAAGAAATGAATCAAAGCCCTAGGGCTGAAGATTCACTGCAACAATACAACTCGAAAGATATGGCTGATATGATATGACAAAGAATGTAGCTTCCTCTAATAGATCCTCTAGAAGGAAGGTTGATCCCTTCACTAGAAAACATCCTCTCTAAATGGTGTATTGAAACCACCCCTGAACTCCTCCCTAAAATAACGCAGCATGTGTTGAAGTGATTGAACGCCAAAATTGTTTCAATTATTTTTTCCTCTTTATTCTCTATATTTTTAATTTTTGCTCTGTTCTCTTGAAATCAGGAAACCACTTAACGGAGCTAGGGAAATAGAGATGAACAAGAAAGGCAAAGAGATTTCCCAACTATCATTTACCGAAGACTCTGATATGTCTCCCCTATTCTCAGACACCGCCTGCAACAAGGATTATGGAAGTTCTTCGTGGGAGATAATGTATAAGATTTTCGAGGATGAAAATCCAAGGGTAATAGTCAAATTTTCTTCAGCAGGCGCGTCTATTTCTTTAGATCCAACCTACTTCAACGTTGCATGTTCATTTATCCATAAGGTAGCAGCAAGGCCAAAGCTTCTCCCCTATACAAATATGGTTAAGTGGGTAATTAACCACTTAAACATAGAAGACATAACATTCAAGGATTCAAAGGGTGAGAATATTGGTTCGTTCAGGGCAAAATATTTAAGGATAATGTACCACCTACCCTTCCATAGCAAAATTATGACAAAGCTTTTCTTCAAAGCTTTAGAGAAAAACATCTAGAATTGATGAAAGTCATAAAGGAATGGAAGGAAGACCACGGAAAGCTTAAAAAATATAAACTTGGTACGTACCCAATAGCACAAATTCCTTCCCCCTACTATTATGTTGCTGGTATGTTGTGTAGATTCTATGCAAAACCTGATACCACTAGGTTTTATGTAGATCGGGTCCCATTAATTGACGCAATCGTCAATTCCTTAATTTTGAATTGGGAAAACATCTTATATGATAATTTATCCAGAAACATCATGGAGTATAGGAGTAAAAGAAGTGTTTCATCTAGAGAAATACCCCCCTTTGATATGAGTGCTTATGTCATGGATGCAATTTTCTTTTCTTCTAGTTTTCCTACCATGGGATGGAAATCGACAGCCCAAGACCCTGCCCCAATCCACATTTACCACAGAGCTCTTTGGGATTCATACTTCCATTTGCATTTTTACAAAAAATTTCATAAATTCATGTTGCATATGCACCAGATAACATTTAATGAGAAATCCCCTAGGGTTTCAAAAGAGGCTAGTACATACATTATGTCTGTTGCTAGATGGTTCGCAGAGGAAAGTTTCACTTATGTCAGAGTATTTGGGAGTTATGCTTCTCCTCACGTCTTGCCATATTATGCTCCTGATAAGTTACTTGCAGGAGAAATTTCCTACCAGCTTGTTGTAAATGGTATTTCAAAACAGCTTAAAGATGCTAAGAAGGTCGTTTGGCCTAATTTCCCTTTACAGTGCGGTACTTTTTCACTTTTTGATATTGTTCATGCCTACAAGGAAGTTTCAAAGGTTAATCTATTGAATTTTTCCATAATTCCAAGATGGCCATATGATATGAATGATGTTATTAAAAACTACATCACAGAGCTCAAAGTAAAACCTTTTGTGAAAGAGATAGATAGATTTGATGATTTCTTTCAAGGCATTGAAAAGTTTTCAAATGTACTTAAGTTCGCATCTAGTCAACTCAATCAAGATGACTTCGAAGCCTTCCAAGCATACAGAAGTAAGAGACTGGAAAGGATTCCTCTATATTTATTGACTATTTAAGATGTCGATAGACCTACTCCAAGTATTAGCTTGGATAATGAAGTGAAAGACATGTCTGAAGATGAGTCAGGAAAATCAGAGCATCAATCTCAGAATTTAGATCATTCTGAAAATGAATCCGAAAACAGAAAGGAAAACCCATAAAAGATAGATGATCAAGTAATCCAAGAGATTGAGATGTAAGAGAAAGGAGGAAGTAATGAAACAGATTAAACTTCCCAATAAGTTCAGCACAGTCAAGATACACGTGATCAGTCAGAAAAGTTTGATCAAGAATAGTGAATGGGATGAGTTCTCTAAATTAATAAAGACTCCTAAAAAAAATCCCAATACTGATCAAGCTACCAGTTTTAGACACATGAACATTCGCAGAAGCTAGTGGAAATTGTTACTCCATTACAATAGGTTCTAGAAACTCATGATCAAGAGATCATCCCGACTTATCCCACGGAACAGATAGTGTTACAAGTTGAGGAAATTCCTTCACTGGATGTCTTACACCATCCTATTCATAATGCTTTAGTCAAGAGAATAAAAAGTATAATAATTGATGATACAGTCATAGATCTTACAAATGAATCTGTTGATGTTTTGTGGAAAGATCCTCGAGCTGATCCTACTGAACATTTAACCAAACTATCACAGTTTGCAGAGGCATATGCTACTGCCACTGTCGATAAAGCTACTAAGGTTAAAATTTTACTGAAGCAGAGAGAGGACATAATACAAGAATTAGAGATTCTGTTAAATCAAGAAAAGTTAACTCCAGCGAGTAAATAGAATTGAAAATGTCCCAATTTAAAAAATATTTTGAAAGTCTTAATTTACATCATCAAGTACAACTCACTAAGAAGAAAACACAACTAGAAGCAGTAATGAACAGATTACAAAGTTAGCCACAGTTAGAGAAATTCATAAAGGAAGCATTAGATGTGAATGCTAAGTTAAAGCAACAAAAAGAAGCATTTTTCCAACAAGCTTATATCACTCGCTCTTATTGTGAGTCAAGTGAAATATTGATCCAGCAAGTAGCTATCCATAAACTTGAATGTGAGAAGATCGAAAAGAAAATCAATGAACACATTCAATGGCAAGCATCAGACTCGGGCAAGGAATCTGGTCTACCCAAGATAGACAAATCCCACAAGCTGATCTTATTTAAGGATTGGGAGGCACAAATAAAGGAAGCAGCGAAAGCATCAAGTTTGACAAAGGAAATTACTGAATTTGTATGTGAACAGTTGTTGAAAGACAAAATTATCAAAGAGTGCACATATGAAGTTCTCTCAGAAGTTAAACAGCTGGAAACACAGTGGAAACAAAAGACAGAAATGCGGGATGAAACAATTAAAAAATTAAATAAGTTTGATCAAGAAAATTATTGGAATTTTCTGATAAAACCTTATCATCGGTACTAGACCCTTCAGTCTTTAACAGATTCAACAAGAAGATCGTAGTCAGCACTCTCAAATGCAGTATTCAAGGGACGGGTCAGATTGAGGATTTTGCAGCCAGCTCAGCACAAGCCCATGCTAGATATTTGTCAAATTCAGGATCAAATCCAAAAGAAAGATCAAAATTCATAAGTCATATTGTTACTTTATTTTCCTAGATTGTAGTTAAAGTTAGTCTTACGAGGATGGTTGTTTGAAACCTCCTCTGTTTTTATTTAATAATCTATTTTTAAAACATAGTTAGTTTAGTATTTAAACCCCTTTCATGCATTTAGAGAAGGGTCCATAAATTTTTCAAAAACATTCTCAAATAATGCACTATTGTAAGTTTGTGAATGCTTTGATGAATTAATGGAACACAGTTTGTTATCTTTTGACATTTGAAGTTGTTTAACTAATTTTTACCCCCATGTTGTGGCAGCAAATTCTGAGGCCTCAACAGAGCTGCACAAGCATTTTGGAGGAATTTCCTAAATAATAGGGGGCTAATTTCCTCAATAATTGCACAAGGAAATAGGGGCTTAAGCAAAGGCATAATTTGACTAAGTTTGGGTCATATCTTCTCAATGAATAGAGAGATAGGTTATTAGGTTGCAAGTTGTGCTCCATTGAGAAAATCAATTGTAATACATCTCTATTCATCAAATTAATGCAAGCAAGCAAAGGGGTTTTTAGCAGATTGCTTTCCCATGAAAAATATTGTGTGCATGTGTGTTATTTTTCATTGAATTTTTTTATTGATGTTCTAAATTGTGAATTGAATTCCGCAGATAAGTACATTAGGTTTGTGTCTTCTAATTTAGATTAAAATTAAATTCATGAGAATGTTCAAATCTACACCATAATTTCTATAAGAACTACATGAGTTTCCTTTTTTGTTTCTTTTCAAACTTTTTAAATATGAAAATGATCGATTTACCCCTTCGTTGGACACACAAATTGTAAATAATGCAGGACTCATCAATCATGATGAGACCGAACCACATATTATTAGGGTTCGTTAAAAATACTTTAAAGGACTCATTTGAAGGATGAGATTATGGGACAAGCATTTTTTATCCTCCTCAAGCTTACATAAATATAAAGTGGTAATTTCCAGTAATGGTGATGGAAAATTGGAAAGAAACATTCATTCATGTATGGTGAAAAGGCAGCATGTCGCTCTTGAACATTACACTCCATCACCTTCATGTTTGGGTTGGGAAATATATTTGCATCTCTTTTGATCATACCTCATTGAAATTCTTCAAACTGATCTTTGGTATTATTTTTTAGTCAAATGTTTCCAAGTCAAAGTGTCGTATCATCAATATGTTCAAGATAAGTCTAACCTCAGCAAAATTACCTTGCAATTCATACCCTTCAATTGTGTCATCTATCCTTGAGTCAATCCTGAATCACTCCAAATTTGTTCTTAAAAATTTAACGAGTTTCATGTCATAATCCCTCCTCCAACAAATCACTTCCTATCGACTTCAGCTCAATACCTAGTAAGTTGATCTAGAAACCTCCTTTCGTACCTTGGTGCATGCATGCCTTAATGGAAAGTTTATTGCTTTCGACGATAGGTTCTCATCATTGACCTTCGATCAGATGATTCTATGAGTGTTCAACTTCAAGAAATATATTCACACTCCATAGATTGTATTGGGATACCTTGAAAACCATTGTCATTATTGGTGGTTTATCTCACACTTGTTAATAGCTGACATCAATAACTTGTAATCAAGTGGTTTCTACCCTGTTCAAATTCGATACATTCACTATCATGGTAAAATTCATACTATGGATCGATAGTGATGGAGACCAATACCCTAGATCTAGTTTCATCCATCTAGGTTGTGTGGAGTTTTAAATATTCATGATTATAATATAGATCCACATTTGATGGTTGTGTCCATATTGTTTCTGTTGTTGACATGGATCTTTGTGCGTTTCCATACTTTTTCTTTGATATACTTGTATTCTGAGTATGGGAATGCCTACCTTAGTGATAATTATATGAAGATATTGGATTGTAATCCTTGATTTTTTTTTTCAGGTCTCTAACCAATTGATCTCTATTATGAACTCTTGTATGATAAATCACTTCAGCCCTCAAACACTTTTTATGAGTTTTCACTTTAGGGGGGTAATATGTTACACGTTAGTTTTTCACCAATCTATATCTCTCTCTATCTAGTGAATTGTTCCAAACCATTCCCCTGCAATTTTAGAAGCAAAAAAATCCCAAAGAAAACAATAATCTAGGATTACATTGCTTAAAAAGCTTGTTTTCAAACACTTGCGCACTTTTCCTAGTCACTACCTCCGTAAACACAGTATGATCATTATGAATTATGCAATATACTATGTTATCCACTGAAAAGTGTGAAAACCTCTTAACGTTGGTAAAAAAAAAGGCAATTTCTAGAAGCTTTGTTGGGGAAATATTTCTCTACTAAAAGGTCTTGATCCCCTACCTACTCGGGCCTCATCCCTTGGTTCCTGGATCAAACACCCTCTCTTTGTGGAACCCTAATCCCTCTCTTTATGGATCTCATCCCTTGATAATAGGATCTCAAACCTCCTCCTTTTGGCCTATAAATTTAACACAGACCAAAGGGTAAAGGAGGACTTTGGGAATGTAAACTTATGTTGTCAAATTGAGGCTAGAATATTTTCACTTAAGGGAGGATTGGAGACTATGGGAAGGAGGTTAGAAACATCAAGGCTAAGGTTTGATATCTCCCTTTTATTCAATATTAATACAAGCAAATGTTTCTTTCCTATTTGCACTTGTTATTATGCTCATTGCAAAACTCCTTGATCTTTTTCATAGTTTGTAATTGAGTATTGGATTCATGCTATGATATATGTTATGTTGAAATTTCTATATATGGAGTGTTTCAATATTTATCTATGTTATGATTTTATTCCTTGTTTGGTTTTTCTATGTATATCTTATCTTGAAGCAGCAGGTAAGGAATTTTGAAAGCACCAAGGGAAATCTACAAGAATTTCGTAGAAAGGTAAGAATTTTTTGCACATTTTATATATCATGTTTTAGTTATAGCGTTAGGAAAGTTTACAGTTAATTGTTTGTTTGTTTCTAGATTTGTCTTTGAATCTAGGGAGTTTTTTCTTGTCTGCGAGAACGATTTGTCTGCCATAACATGCAGGCCATTTTTTCACATTCAACAAAATGACCTTGAAACCATATCAATCATCATCCATTCACAGTTTTCAATTATCCCCTGCAAAGGAAAAATTATCATCTTTCCATAATATCCAAAAATTCTGCATTGTATTGGTTAAAAACCCTAATTTAGGTCCCCATCGCACTTTTTTAGTTCAGACAGCGTGATGATGCAGGTTGCATCAAATGGAAAAGTGTCAGTTAGCATAGTCTTTCACTGCAAGTGATATGGCCCTTGAAACGAGGAAAATTTAAAAATAATTTTGAAGCTTCTGCTTCTAGAGGCTTCTATCATGGAAGTTTTGATTATCTATTAAGGGTGTCCTAGAATTCCTACAAATGAGGTCTTATATCTTATCCCATGGAGCTTATCCCCTTCTTAATTGGATCTTACCCTAGTTTAATGGATTTTTTACCTTCTCATTCTTCCTATAAATGCATTACTTGCTATTAGGACTAGGTTGGCTTTTGGAGACTCTTAGTTATGCTCTCATGCTACCCATTTGTGTCTAGAGGTCCATAATCCATCCATATAATTGAGGAATGATTGAAGGTTTGCTTTTTGACAAAGAAAGGACAAGATAGTTGGGAGAGATCTACAAGGTCAAGGATTTCAAAGGGTTGTAATATTCTCCTAATTTTATTAATAAAAAAATGTTTTTTTTTCCTATACATTATGTCTCATTTATGCATATGTAGAACAAAGTCTCCTTGACTTATTGTTTAAATATTTTTTTATATGTTATTTGTGTTTTGGTTCTCTTGCCTATTTTAGACATTTTGCAGGTTCCACTTATATCATTTGGAGTCGGAGCTAAAGCTTGCAAGTGGAGAGAAGAAGAGAGTCTATATTGGTTTCCAAGTAATTCTTTCTTCCATATCACAAATTTCTCTAAGGAAAGTAAATAAAAATGTTCTTGGTTGTTTCTAGATTGGGTCACTAGGTATAGGGAGTCTTCTTCTATCTACATAAGGAAATCATCCATAAAATAGAATTTGTTATGCTTGTTCAAGCATGTGTAAAGAGATGTGCTTATGAACTTATTACAGACTTGGCGTGTGCATAAGCAAGTGACTGTGACACTTAGAAACTGAGAAGAAGACTTAAACACTTAGCATTACATTAATCGATCATGAAGTTTACTTTCCTTAGAGAAATTTGACTATGAAACGACAAATCGTTAGATCCTTAGTAGGCTCCAAATTTCACGTGTACGAAAAATTTTGGAAAGTTTTAAACACAGCGTGAACAGGACATTATTTATTACTCTTACAAATTAATAATTTTTCCAACCATGTCTTGAAAATGAAAAAGAACATAATAAAAGCATGACACTAATGATGTAGGCCATGTGGCAGATGCCAAATGCCAAGTTTTTTTCTTGTAGCATATTTTTTATGTGGCCCACATTATTTTTAAGAAATTAATTTGTTTGTGCGAAGATTTTCTTGTAAAGGAGCTTTGACATTTTCGGTTCGTGAATTTCCTTTTTCATGTTTTTCAATGAACATAAATGCTTTAGTCGTAACAAAAATAGCACAAACCATGCTCATAGCACCTTAAATCGGTAGAAATTTTTATAAGCGGACTTGATGCAAAGGTGGAAGTGCAGAGGTTTGGAGAAAATGCATCCTCCCACACACACATCCTCCTAAACACTTTCTCTTGCACATAATTATTAGTAATTGATATATATAAATGGTTATTATAATATCATAGAGAAAATATATGATCCATCTTCATAATTCACTGCAATTAAGGGAAATAATCCATAATCGAAAGGTACAGATTTTACATCACATATTTTTGAGCTACCGCACATACGCAAGGGGCATTGTTTGTTTCTATGCTACAAAGTGTTTATCAAATTTGTCAAAGAGTGACGAGTAGTTTGCGAAGAGCACTCCTTTTTTGTGAGTTATCTTGCAAATCTATTTAGCATTAGAGGAGTTACAATATATTAATTGGAGATTTATTTTCGTCCAACGTCAGACCCCACCCCCGAGTTGCATTTTTTATGTTTTTCAATGAACATAAACAATTTATCCGTAAGAAAACTAGTACAAACCATTTTCATAGTGTATTAAATCGGTAGAATACTTTATAAGTGAACTTGAGGTTGAGGTGGAAGTGCAGAGGTTCAGAGCAAACACATCCTCCCAAACACTTTCTCCCATTGTTATGAAACCAGCTCCAAAAATAGAACAAAAGAGAGATCAATGACTTATAAATGAGCCACTTCAAGGGGGAAACCTCCTTTACATTACATAAATGAAAATTTCTTGGATGATACAAATGAAAAAACATCCTTTCTATATATAGGAGTCCATGGGGTCACAATATAATCCTAATCGACCTAACAATAATAATTTAAGGGCACAAAAATAATAATAGTGGATTTTATGGGCCACAATAATAACAATACACTAACAACAATAAGGGGATGCACTAGTATTATAGGGACCTAACATGCCCCTCTCCTTCAAACAAGTGTTTCCCTCAATTCTTGATTATTTCTTGATGCTTCTATATAAAACTCTCATCCTCCCATGTCGAATCTTCAACGGGTAAGTTCTTCCACTTGTTGAGATACTCTGAAATTGATCGATTTCGTAGTTGTCAAGTTCTTGTTTATGTTACTGCTTCAGAACTTATTTCACTGCGATGTTGATCTCCCTACTATTTCTGTTAGTCATCACTAATTTTTGCCTTTGTAGATGACTAAATGCATATCCTATATTTTTAGAAACAAAATTCAAGAATCTCCTGAGTTCTAGAAATCTCACTACCTTCATTATCCTTAGGATAAATTTTTCATTGTTCTATCACTCTATCAAGGCATGGCCAATCTATCACTCCCAGAATACTAAATCATGGACTTATGTCACTCATTCTCACTATGTTTGCCACCTCTGACCTTACCACTCTGTTTTGACTAGCCTAACCCTTCTACCTACACCTTGCATTTCCAAGTAGCCCAAACATTTTCCCCTATTCATCAAGTGCCTCAAGCAGTGGTGGTTTTAAAATGCATTTCTAAACTCTTCAGATAAACCAAAGTCACCATTTTTAAGGTCCATAATGCATAAGGGTTGGTCAAACTCTGTTTTACACCTCCAAACCCTGATTCAGTTTTCAGCCAAAGCACCAAGTCCAAAAGGCATCTCAATAGGTCATGTAGGCTTTCCTAGGTTATTCATTGTTTTGGTTTTCTAGACTCGCTATTTTACATGTGCCCAAAGGTGAAATCAAATGAAAAAGAAGGTGAGCTCATGATTGTCCAAAGGGTATCAAAAAGCCTTCAAGGAAGTACCTCCTAGATCATAGCATAAATTCTACAAAAAATACAGTTGCCTATCTTAAACCATTTCTATAGGAATGGTTTATGATGGTTATCAGTAGAAGAAATGCAAAGTGAGAATCCAAACTCATCAAGGACATCCACAGCAGAAGAGAAGCAACATGCCTAAGTTCACAAAGAGAATCATGGTTTCATGACTAATTGGCTATAAGGTGTTTCCAAGAAAAGATCCCATACAAAGGATCATGAAGACAGAGGTACATAAGCACAATTGTGCATAAATTAAATATTCATTGAAGCAAAAAATCAAAGTGAGAGACCTCCTTGATGACAGCAGGCAGAGGTTAAAAAATGATGTCAGGGAATGACTTATAAGTCTTATTAAGGCACACTGTTTCACTGCACCAAAAAGATAGATTGAAAAAATTATCAGTATGAAGGAGACAAAACTCTCAAGTACAGTCAATATCCATCAAAATGGTCAAAGGAAAGATATCATAAGTTCAAAGTGTCAAAATGGAAAAACCAAGAAAATAATGAGTTTGCTGAGTAAGTGACTAAAGCTGCCAAAATTCCAAAGAATGAAAAAGAAAACAAAACATTGTATTATGGCACCTGCAATAAACAGAAGTGGCCAAAGGAAAAAAGGTGTGTTTGGAAACATCCAACAAAGGTCACTTTTTTCTTAAATCACCTCCTGCATAAGAGAAAAAGAAATATCATTGAAGGTAAAAAGACCAAAAGTAAACATTATTCAAGGTGGGTTTTTGTTTTTAATTTTTCAAGGGTATAAAAGCATCAAGAGTATCATCACTCAAAACCATTTCTTCATATGTAAAAAGAGTGGAAGGATTTCAGGGTTTTCGGAGTTTTCTGGCAGATTTTCGAGCAAAAACCTTTGCGCTGCGCTTCTGAAAGGCTGCGCTATGCACATGTGCATGCTGCCTATGTATTTTTCAAAGGGATGTTACGTGCCTGTGTAACAGCGTTGCGCGCAAGGCCATAGCCCGACCCGACCGTGTGCATGACCGCCCAACGTTGCGCTCCTGCACATGCAATCTTTGCCCGAAGGAGCCGACACCCCACTGCGCTACGCAGCTAGGCGTGTAGAGGTTTCCCGGCACCTCCTGTAGAGGGCGCCTGACACTCCACCGCGCTACGCATAGGCATCTCTCAAAGCCCAACCCGACACCTCGTGCAGAGGCCGCCCGACCCAATAGTCTGTGTTGTGCTCCTCTCCGTTCAAGGTTGCCCAGGAAGACTCGACTACCTGTTCAGGCCTCGCCCATGCTACACTCCTACATTGTGTTCAAGTAAAACCCAACAGGTCATGCAGAAGCCACCCGACTAGATCATGCTGCATTCCCGTGTATTGTGGCTTCAGCTTTGAGATTTTTGAGAGGTATTTAGACATTTTCTACCTTTTCCTATTATCTAAAGGTAAAATTATAAATAAATGTGAAGGGTGAATTTAAATAAAGAGGAAAAAACCCTAAAGGAAGAAAGGTTAGGTCCTCATGTTTGCAAATATTGTTGATTGAAAAAGCACCCATCCATCTACACACTAAAAACACATCAAGGCCAAAGGTGTCCTTCTTCACTCCTCTTTTCCCCTCCAAATTTGTAGATCATTGCCTTTCCTCATTAACCTCTCACTTGCTCTCTCCATATCCTTTCACAAACAGTTTGTAGGGTTTGTTTTTAAAGGCAAGAGTAAAGGACAAAATGCCTAGAGAAGGAAATGTTGACAGTGGTGAGAGAGACCAAAGGCCTAGAGAACAACAAAGGAAGGGTGGGAAAGCAAATAGGTTTGAGCCTGTAAACACTAAAGAATTGATAGCCTCTCCTACTACAGTTTCATATTTCCAAGAGGTAGGATGCTATGACTTTTGTGAAAAAGTATAGAGAGTCCAAAGTCACCCTCAGCTGACCAAACTTTTTTTCCTTAACCTCCATGACCACCAAGTACATCTAGCTGGAGTGAATTTTGAGCTAACCACCAATGCAATCTCTATGGCCACTGGAATACCTTGCATGGGAGAAAAATGGTTCAAACAGGTGTATCTAGACCTAAGCCATTATCAACCCTTCTTAAAACCAAGTTTCCAAGCTGATTGCAAAACTATTTTTCCCTTTTCTCATTTGTTGGACAGATATGCTCCTTTAATGAAAATCATTATGAAATGCTTCACTTGTAGGGTAGATTTTCTAGATTGTATTCCTACCACATAATACTACTCATGCATTTCACTAGGGCCAAGCTGCTACATTTTCCCTACTACCTTTATAAAAGTATTGATAAAATGTCATCCATTGTGTAAAGGAGACATCCTTCACAGCAAATGCAAAGTATTTTCCACCATTCCCTCATCAAAATGATTGTGTTGCATCAATTAGAGCAACAGGGTATCCCATGGGATTTTTTCATCACCCATGGTGTTTTCACAAATCCACAGCCTCTTCCTCTACAAAGTTTACCCTCATCATCCCATCCACCTTCCTTCACTCCTCCATCACCCCACACTCACCATGATTCATCCTCTTCACATGAATCCTCTCCCCAAACAAGCCTCCTTATTTCTTTTTCTCCTAAAGCCTTAGAACAGGAAGAAAGTGTTGAAAAACATGAAGAAAGCAGTGATAAAGAGGACCAAAAAAGTGGCAAAGAGGAACATGGTAGTCAAGAAGAAAATGACAGTCAAGAGGAAGAAACAAGTAATGAGGAAGAGGAAAATGAAAATGAATAAAGTGATTATGATGAGGAAAAATACAAAGAAGAAAGTGTTGAGGAGGAAGAAAGCAGTGACAAAGAGGAAAATCATAGTCAAGATAAAAAAGACTGTGATAAGGAAGAGAGCAGTAACAAAGACAGTGAACCTAATGATGAAGAAGAAACCAATGACAGTCCAGGGACAGAGGTAGATTTTGATGAGAAAAATAGTGAAGGTAAAGAAGAAAACAGTGAGCCCAATAGCAGTGATAAAAGGAGCAGTGACAAAGATGAAAATAGCAGTCAAGAAGAGACAAATTTTGAAGGAATTTGTAGTGGGAAAAATAGTGAATACAGTGAGCCAGACAGCGGATAAAAAGACAAAGAAAGTGTTGATAAGGAAGAGGGTAGTGACAAAGGAAGTGAGCCAAATATTGAGGGAGAAACAGATGAAGAACAAACCAAGACAAGTGACAGTCATGAAGAAGAAAATGATAGTCAAAATGAAGGAGAAACTAATGAATATGCCTCTAACACTGACCCCTCAGAAAATGCAAGCAATGATACATAGATTGAAGATGATGGAAAAACAGAGGCAGATTATGAAGATAAAGATAGTATTGAATAAAAGGCAGATGAAAACAGTGATAATGAGGAGTCAAATTATGAAAACAAAGAAGATGTAGAGACAGAGGCAGAGTTTGAAAGTGAACACAGTGGGCTAAATAATGAATATAGTGGGCCAAACAGTGAAGTATCTAATAACAGTCATAATGAAGAAAACCTAATGACTAGTAGACTTAACAATAGTGAAAACAGTGATCCCATGAACTCAAAGGGCAGCCAAGAGGATGAAGATGCACCAAGCAGTGATGAAGACACCTCTAACCAAGTGATGAAGACACCTCTAACCATGACAACAAAGAAAATGACAATGTAAATGATAATTTTGCAAACATAGAGGATGAAAATGCAAAGGACATGGAGGAAGATGAAAATGATGAAGATAAAGGTAGTGATACTAGCATGGGAGAAAATGAAAGTGCCTCTCAAGAAGGCAGTCAAGAAAGAAAAAAAAAACACACATGCAGGGGTCATTACTAAGGAGAAAAGCACTCTTACTATCATCAATGACGGAAATATCCAGATGAAACTTATTACACCTTTCCCTCTTACCTATCAAAGAGGAGAGAGGCATGTGTGTGCGGCCTCCAAAGGGCAAGGGCCCATGCCATCCTCCTCAACTCAAAGGATTGACAAAGGCAAGTAAAAATTGGAAGAAGAAGAGGAATATCATGAAGAAGAAAGAGAGTTTGAACTTATTCACATAGATAGTTATGATGAGAATGAAACAAGAATTTAAAACTCCCTCCTCCAAGACATGAATGTACAAATCAAGGACTTGGAAGCTGAATTAGAAAGAGCAAAAGATGTCATTCACTTCTATCATATGCAAAACAAGAAAATGAGTGCCTAGCAGGCCATCCATGAAACAAGAACACTCAGGTACCGAAAAGAGGCTCAAAGGGCACAGGTGAAGTTGAAATATTTCATGGGCACTTATGAGGAGAGTAGTGATAAGGAAGGTCAAACTAGAAGGAGACCTAGAACTATGGGTCTAAGGAAAGCATTGGCAAAGCAGAGGGAAGAAGAATCAGCCCAAGTAGAACAACTTTCTCTCCATGAACTCCTTGCAATGGAAATTGAACATGATAGGGAATCATGGATTTAGAGGGCTAACATACACCTTGAGGTCAAGCTAGAGAAGGAAAATAAAGACATGGATTTACAAAGAAGAATGACCAAGCATTATGCCCAAAGAAACCAATTTGCAAGGGGAAAACTCAAAAAGGCCCAAATTGAGATCCAAGCACTAAAAAAGGAAAAGAGCCAAGCTAACCTTATTATTTTGGCTCAAGCTTCTCTATAGGTCTCCCAAGACCCATGAGGCATACTTCCACCAAATTTGGGAGAATTTTGACAAGTTTTTTGTTTTTTGCAAATTTTGAGGCTAAAAGCGCAGCACACCTGGTGCTACGCTCTTTTTCAAGGAATATTCAGGAGGAAAGGCTTGCATTTTTGGGTTCCTAATCATTCATTCAGCATGATCACAAAGTTTCATATCAATTGGATTTGTTTTGGTCCTCCAAAACGGTCAAAAACACCCAAGTTTTCATCATTCTGTTTGTTTTTTAGGACATTTGTTGTGCTCCTACCAGTCTTGGAATTTTCACTTTTTGGAAAGGTTTCAGAGGTCAGGTTAGATAACCAACGTTAGATCTAGAAATTATACTTCAAGGGATTTCCAACGAGCCATCACGAAGCCTTTTTTGACATCGGGAAGGCCTTCAAAACACTATTGTAAGAAGACCCATTTTTCCTGTTCTTGTGCTACGCTCCTAGCATAAAATTTCATTTCAAAACACAGTGCTATGCTCCTTTGGTTGAAAAGTCAAAATGTACATTTGGAAAGTTTTAGGAGGCTTGTCAAAGCCTAAAGGTCAATTTCTTTGCTACAAATGGCCGAAAATATATTTATTTTAGATATTTTGTGCCTTGGGCCTTGCAAGGCCTCAAGGACAATATAGATACTTCTGTTTAGCCAATGGAATTCTAGATACTCTTTTAGGTTTTTCTCATCCTTTCTTGTTATATAGATCATGATGATTCATTGTAAATGTGGGCTTTTGATGAGTTTTAAGAGCATATACATGGTTTTTGGAGGTTAAATAACAATTTGGTGTTATGGAGCTTGTGGATGATTTGCCTTGATTGATGATGATGAAGGCTTGCATGCAGGATCCCTGAGTTTAGTTAATGGTGATGTATCTCTTATTTTTTCATTTTTTCTTGTTGATCATATTTCCATCTTTCTATATTGCAATACCTCAAGAGAGCATAGGATGAGAAATGTTGTTTGAGGCACCTCTGTCCTCCTATTTTCTATTGTCTTTATGTTTTCCTCTGCTAGGTTAGTTTAAGGAATTCTTAGTTGCTCCTTAGGCCCACCTAAGCTTGTCTATTTCATTATTGGATTAATATGCTATTTTACAAATATGATTCATACTAAGCCCTGCTTTTTTGATGCTATCTAAACTATGTCTTGAAATCTCTCTCTGATGTATTGATTGTTAGGTTAAGCCAAAGAGGTCTTGTTTCGATCTTGCGCTTTGTATATGCTTATTAGTTTGCCTCAAAGCTATTTATATTTTATTGAATGATGTCTAGGAGTTCCCTATTCATTTATTGATGCTATTTTTCTCTTAGATGTTTTCAAACCTTGAAAGTAGGATCATTGGCGTTAGATAAGTTTTCTTGCTTCCTTTGTTCCACTGGATTTTTTATCTTGAATGTTTATTTGTTTAAAAGTATTGTCATTGAGTAAATGGTGTGCCCTATCTCATGATTAGTATCTTTTGCTTATCAGTGTTTAAGGCCTTCTTTTTCATAGGTATTTGACAAATGATTATTAACTACCCTTTTCCCTACCTTGTTTCACCAAACTTAATGTCCATCTCGCCTCACACATAAACTTTAAAGATCCATTGACTACACTAGATTTGCCCTGTGATGTACCCTGATTAACTATTGAGAAATAAATGAATTCATAGACTCCATAGCCCAATGTTTGATAGCCTCTTGTTCCACCTATTCCTACTTTATCATCTTACCCAACCAAACAAACAAAACCCTAAACTTCACAACTAGCCTAAAATCAACCATCTAAAGCAAACAAGTCCACATCCTTCGCATACAATAGAGAGACGCCTCTCTGATTCCAGGAAGGCTAGGTCCTAGGACTCCAAAGACTGGTTTGTTGTTACCCTGTGCATTTGGTCTACCAATCTGCTAAATCACGGGACCCTAATAGTTTCATTTGATTCTTCACCAAAGTTAGGTTATCCTTTGAGAGTTGGAGAACTTGTTGTTGATGCTCAATGTGATCTTACACTACTTTATCATCCATATTATCTTTCATTTGATCCTTTAATTTGTCCTACTTAGCCTCCATTTTTTCTTTTAAACCATCTATGTCATCTTTTATTGCTCTTTGTAAGATCGAAATTTGTTGCACTTGGTACCGTAATTTTGATATATCATACTGCAATTCTTCCTCTTCATGCATCATAGTAGAGATTTTTGAGGGCTTAATGGGTGTGGAATTATTTTTTGGAGGCATTATATAACTCAATACTAATATATGTGCTTCAATGTGCCCTTGGAATCACTTCAAACTCATTTTTCAAACAAATGTTATGCAAACTTGTTTAAAAAATACACACCTTTTTCTTTATTTTTAGGAGGTCTATATTGAACCTGATTTATCTTTGTTATTTCGGATCTTAAACATCTAAATTTATATCCTATATTAGCCCTCTAAGTCCTCTTTCCAATGCCACAGGTCTGACCTAATTTTGATTCTTCAAGACAAAGTTATACCCAATCTCCCACAATGACCAAATTATGGACTAGTTTAGTAGAGCGAACTTGTACGGCGTTCCATGTGTCAATGTTTCCTCCTTCGGCTCTAAACTTGATACACATGAAACTATAGTCTGTGCACTTTTGGCCAATTTTTACAGAATTCCAATCCAATGCTCAGAGAGAGATTTATGATGCTTTTCCCAAGGTCACCTCTTTTAGATGAAATTGAGGAGCCTGCAAAAATTCTAAATTCCACAAATCATATCTCTAAAAATATTGTGAACCAAGATATGCAATTTTTACACGAATTTCCTCAAGAGTTCTTCGAAACGGTTTTTGGATTCTAGTGTCTGAACCCTCGTAGAAAAAAATTTATAGTAAAAATTCCACGATGACCTGTTTGAAGCAGTGAAACCCTAGAATCCAAAGCTCTGATACTAAATGTTATGAAACCAGCTCCAAAAATATAAGAAAAGAGAGATAAACGCCTTATAAATGAGCCACTTCGAGGGGGAAACCTCCTTTACATTACACAAATGAAAAATTCTTGGATGATACAAATGAAAAAAACCTCCTTTCTATATATAGGAGTCCATGGGGTCACAATATAATCCTAGCCGGCCTAACAATAATCATGTAAGGGCACAATAATAACAATAGTGGCTTTTATGGGGCACAATAATAACAATATGGGGGCTACACGGCTATAAAAATAACAATAAGGGGGCCACAATAACAATAATAAGGGGATACACTAGTATTATAGGAACCTATTGTAGCCTCTACAACACCCTCCAAAAAACCCCCATTTTTTAAATTTTTGGAGCCCCTTGAGCACAAAGAGAAGTCAAGTAAAAGTCAGGAAGACTAAGTCATTGAGTCGCAAATCCTAAATTTGTGGAAAACTACGACCCCGCGACCTTGCGACCCCGCGACCCTGAGGTCGCAAGGTCGCATTCCCCTCGAATCACCTCAACATGCGACCTTGCGACCTAATTAAATGCCCGCATGTGTGATCCTTTTATATATTGTAGGTCGCTAAGTCGCATTTCGTATATGCGGCAGATAGAAAAATACGGCTCTGACAGGTCGACTGGAGAGCGATTTTCCCGGGTAAGTTGCTTTTTTTCCTCCTGTTGTTTCCTTTTTTATTTTTCTTGCCAAATGTCTGCATTCCCCAGCCTTTAAATTTTCATTTTCCTCCCCCATTGTTTTCATTTATTGCTTAGGGTTTTCTTCTAATTCTAGTTTTCATCACACTTGCCCAACTCATCAAAATTTCTTATCAAGCTTCTCATGGCCTGTTCCCTACTCCAAAAGCTATCCTTTGACTCTGTCTAGACCCATTTAGCCTTGCATTTTTCCAGTTAAAGGGAAAGCAACCCCACGCCACGCGCGCCCAAACCCCCCGACAAGCCCTAGCACGACTTGCGACCCCGCGACCTAGTCGCCAGGTCGCAAGGTCGCATTTCCACGGTTTCGCGAAACTCGCAACCGAGTCGCAAGGTCGCAAGGTCGCATCCCTTTCATTTTTCAAAATCTGTGACCTAGCGATCCCGCGACCCAGTCGCAAGGTCGCATTTCTGATTTTTTTTTAGATTTGCGACCCCGCGACCCAGTGACCCAGTCGTAAGGTCACAAGGTCGCATATTCATCTTTTTTCTCAACCTGCGACCCTGCGACCTAGTTGCAGGGTCACACCTTGGCCATTTTCTTGAAATATGCGACCCTGCGACCCAGTAGGACCTTTATTCAGTCTTGCCTGTGTCCCGGTTGAATTAATTGATAAACTGTAATTGGTCTGATATCACCATGGCGTATTTCTTATCTTGGGAATCTTTCATGAATATGGCAGGTGAATTTGAAGCAGACTTGGAGTGCATACCTGTCCTCTCGGATTCCAGCAACATGGGACCTCCAGTGTCCCGGAAGAAAGACAAGCACTTGGCAATGGAAGATGTGGAGATGGACATGCCAGTGTCCCCACCCCCTATATACAGAGATACTCTTTGCACATTTTCCAAAGGGGACAGCATGCGGTGGTACCAAGTGTATGCAGAGTTCGCCAAAATGGAATTCCCAGAAGACCTCCTGGATCGGGAAATATACTTACAGGTTAAAAGATCCAAGCTACATCTCGCAGGTGCTCACCTGGCCATATTCCCGTGCCCAGAGGTGATAGATTGGATTATACGGAAAACAGATCCCAAGAAGTTTGTGATCAAAGACAACAAAGGCAAGGCTTTCACAACGCTTAAAGGCTCAGATGCCCATGTTTATTACTCTTTGCCTAAGCGAGAAGAGGAATTCATAGAAGATTGGGCCAAGGCTCATGCAGTTCCTGTAGTTGACACTATAAGGCAATGGTGGGAGGATCCCGAAAAGTTTAAGGTCAAGAAAGACCAGGAATATCCAGTGGCGAGCCTAAGAAAGGTATCTAGATTAGTAGCCGCCATGCTTTTCAGATTGTACGGGAGCCCCGATGCCACCACCTTCAACGGCACATGGGCAACTCTCATGGAATATGTCACAATGCACGACACCCGTTTCAACTGGGCTAGCATATTGATGACCTCTATGCATACAAATTTATCCTCTGCATGGGTACCAGATGAAGGAATGCCTTCAAAATTCCATATGGCCTCTTATTTATTGGACGTCGTCTGTTTGAGGTTGCATTTTGAAGGATGGGCACATAACTGGGATCCCACACAGACCCGTGCAATTCATCTACAAACCAAGGTGTTTTGGGAATTCAGGTATAAACAGGATATAGAGCCAATCTCCCAAGTATTCATCCCTGCTCTATACAAAAAATTATTCAGCCAAGACGCCCCTTACATGTCTTGGCGAGCCAGGGAGACGCTAAGCCAAGTGGCGCATTGGTTTCCTTTCGCCGAATATACATTCATCCGAGTCTTTGGCTCATTCAGGGCACCACATGCTATGCCTCGTTTTGTTATAGACAAAGTGCTCATGCAGGAAGTCTGTTTCCAAATGTCCTCGAGTTTCTCCAGGGTCCTATCCAAAGGTAAGAAGAAGTCGTGGCCCGCACTACCCCTCACTATCGGCACATACACAGTGAAAGACTTCAGAGAGGTAGAGGCAGAGGGAGAAGAGGTCAAAATTTATCACTTTAGGGCTTTAGAATACCGAACATACGACCCGGAGCGGATAGTTCCTGAAAATTGCAAGAAGGCTAAATTAAAATGGAACTATCAGCATGTTGAACACCCAGGAAAAGATGAAAGAAGGAACTGGTACAATGCAGATAGGCAACTTGCTCTGGGGGCAGACTCTGGCCAAGAAGACCCAGATGACCAAACCTTGGAAGAAAGGAGTCATAAATTAAGAGGTGCTTCTTCCTCTCTAGCTAAAAAGCCTCGGACCAGTACAGGGAAGAGTACCTCTACCCAACAGAAAGAAATAGAGGCCAAAGCCCAGCAAGAGAGATAAAAGAAAATGAAAGAGGGCGAGGATAAACGCAAGAAGGGCCTAAAGGCATAACAGAAGAAGAAGCAGGCCGAGGAGGCCAAGAAGGAAAAGGAAAAAGAGGTGAAGGCTGCAGCAGAGCGGGCACTCAAGGAAGAGCTAGACAAAGCAAAAGCTGACCGCCAGAAGAAAGCAGAGCAAGCTGCAAAAGCTGAATGGAAGAGGAAAGCCGAAATAGAAGCAGCAACGGAAGTGGAGCTTAAGCAGAAGAAAGAACATGAGAGGGCGGAAGCCAAATGCCTACAAAGGGAAAAGGATGAAAAGAAGAAGAAAGAAGAAGAGGATGAAATGCTAGAAGACATCGAGGTATCTCCCCTTGAGGTACCTCTAGTCAGAACACGAGCCCCGCTCTCTGATTCCAGCTCCTCCCAGGGACAAGAGGAGGAGGTCTTCGACCTCACCAGGCTCACATTCGATCAATTCTCCTTCAAAATTCGACAAGAGAAAATAAGAATCCTGGCGCAAAATCCTTCCACCACATCCACGGTCGCAACCAGCAAAGACATCGTCCTTGATACTAGGACTAATCCCGTAATGATAGCATCAGCTGGCATAGATTTCGCTGCGGCCACGGAAGAAAATGTGACTAGAATGAGTAGAGAGATCATTTCTCTACAAAACAGATTACAGGAAGCAAAACAGCGGGAGAATAGGGCAGAACAGGAGAGGACTGCATTGAAAGAGGAGGTTCAACAACTTCGAAGCAAAACTCCCCCTGTCAATGAAGTGTCTCTTGCCGTTCTAAAGGAGTGCGATGTATTAGAGGCGACCGTGAGGCAGGTGTATGGGGAAATGTTCACCATAAAATAAACAGTCGCCCCATTGGTAAGAGCACGAGCAGAAACTAAGCAGAAACACGAGCAGCTGAAGGAGGCCTCAGTTGCCTTGGACAGGATGATGGACTGGACAGTGCAGTACCCTCAGGCTCCTAAGCATTTCCCAAAGAAGGATTGGATTCATACGCAAGATGCCAAAGTCCAAATACGTATGAAAATGCAGTCCAAGGATAAGTTGTCCAAGGATTTAGACAAAGTAATGTCTGCATATGAACACCTGATCAGCGGCATCGACTCGATGCATAACCTTCACCATATTCCTTCGCTGGGCGCATTGGACGAGGACAAAACCTGGGAACAAGTAGATCAGGAGATCCAGTCATTTCTACAGCCCATCAAGCAAGCTGCTGCCTCTTCTGATCTTGTAGCGTCACGAGAAAACCTAGGTCAGTTTCTTGTCACGCCAGTATGGATTTACACCAAGCTCGCCTCTCTTTCCAACCAGATCTCACAGAAAAAGGAAACTCTAGTCCCAAATTCTTTGGAGTGCATGCATCGGTTGAAAGAAGAGGTCCCCCTCGTTTCTCCCATAAAAACAGAGTATCAGACCTGGCAAGACTTCCTAAAATAACAGCATATTGACGCCCCTGACCTCACAATTGTGCGCTCATCTTCATAGCCCAGTGGTAGTAGGTCGCACTGCCCAACCAGGTCGCAGGTCGCACTCACCAGCCAGGTCATAGGTCGCAGTCTCCCTCCGGGTCGCAAGGCAACTCAACAGGCAGGCAGGCGAAGAGTCAGGAAGCCCAAAGGGAAAGTTTTGTTCTATAAAACTCCCTCCAGGGAAAATGTAAAGGACCTTTTTTTTTTAGACTCAAGAGCTATACAGCATTGTATTGAAGGACAACACTCTTGTGCATATGAATACAGATACCTGTTAAAAATTCTTTTTAATCTGATGTGTTTTGTTGTGCGAACACTATGAGTATTTCTTATACAGTTTCAAACATCTTTTGATTAATGAAGTTGCACTCTTATCGACATCATTTATGCATTATGGTTTTCTGTACACGTGTTAATGATGTTCAGTTTATATTGCTCTCTTAATGGATGTTAATGACTTTGTTTATTGGCATTTCTTTTATCTTTCAAGAAGTAAAGGGGCATCTCACCATAAAGAACTATTTCTTTTGTGGTTAGAATAGCCTGCAAGCATAGCCCCAAATATGTGTTGCTAACGACACCTCCTTCGGCGTATATGCTTTATTAATTGTCTCGCTACGCATAGTGTTGTATACAGGTTTAATGCATCAATCACGTATCTTGTAATCGTGTGAATAAGTGTGTGTCCGCAGGTTCAATCGAGTTCTTTTGATACCAAAGGGAAGGTGACTTAAGCGGTAGCCGGACGCACACCCCGGACGGGATCCCTATTCCAAACGGTTCAAGGTCTAATTGGGACTTTCCACTGGGGAGATCCCCTACTGTTGGTCGGACATATTTTCCCGTCAACAAAATTGTCACTAGAAAGAGGGCCTAATGGCATCCTCCCAGCATACAACCAACATTCCATCACAAACTCCCCATGGGGAGGTCATAAACGATGATCCTATCCCTCACCCTTTGGAATATATCCCAGGGGAGGAGGTTCCATATTATGAAATTACCAGAGAACAGTTGAGAGCCTTGCGGCCAGCTGACCGCAATCTCATCAGGGATTTTTGATATGCCCCAATCATGAATTTCTTAACCCATAATAGGACCCCTACTGAAAACCTCACTTGTAACGGTGCACTAGTGAGTTCCATACCTCAGTTGGTGAATCTCATGGTTGAAGACCTTGCCACTGTTATCCAAAACAACGAATCGATTCCTGAACTCCAAATAGGTGAAGACGATTTTGGAATTACTGAACCTTTCCCTAACCCTCAGCCCAACCAGGCCCAACAGAATAACAACCAAGTGCTTCCCCCACCTGGAGAAGGTGATGAAGATAGAGCCCGCAGGAATGAAGGCGAGGGAAATAGAGCCCACAGAAATGAAGGAGATGGGAATAGAGCCAGTAGAAATGAAGGCGAGGGAAACAGAGGCCGTGGAACTGGAGGTAGAGGAGATAGAGGCCATGGCGAAGGACACCGTGCCAACCACCGCCGCCCAAACCCAAATAGGCCACCTATTTACAATTGGGGGTACCTTAGAAACATGGCCAACCATGAGAGACATCAAGACGAGCACTCTCGCCATGAGGGAGAAGCATCGGTGTCAAGTACGGGGAGTGAATTTGAGCCTGAGATCAGGCGCCACTAGCAGGCTAGGAGAGTGCAACCACTTGCCTGGATGGCCCAGTCCCCGTTAGATCTTTTAGGCCCCCTTCACGACCTGCCTAGGCACTCTGAGAAACATCTCCCCAAGTTCGATCCCGAGAAAGGCACCTTGGCTGAGGATCATATAAGCAGCTTCTACCTTTCCCTGCAAATCATGAGGGTTCAAACAGATGACGTTGCTTGCTTCCTTTTTCCGCACACTCTTGAAAACAAAGCGGCCACCTGGTACCGCTCCCTCCCAAGTGCCTCCATTACGTCATGGGACCAGTTCCATCGCGTTTTCCTGCAGAAATTTTCAGAAGACAAAACCCCTTCCATGTTCCTTATAGAGTTAAGCACCATTAAGTGCCATAAGAAGGAGAAGGTTAGAGACTTCAACCAGCGCTTTGCCACCATACTGCAAAATTTTCCCCCCAACCTGGCATTGGACGACTATATCACCATAGACTACTATACGAAAGCTCTCCCTAGGGATATCGCCGTCTTCATAAAACGCGAAGCTCGGCCCACCCTTGCAGCAAACTACGCAGCCGCCCTCACTGTAGAGAGAGACATGCTTTCTATAGGATCCATCGATCACGAGGGGAGAGATTACCACAAACCAATCACGAGAAAGGGTCAGTCCTCCACAAAAAAAACCACGGATAAAGAGAAGGATGCTTTCGACTTCGAGAGTATAGAAAAGACCCTCAAGCTACTGAAAAATGAAGTCTCCGACCTGAAGAGGAAGGGTATAGAATCCACGACTAGCACCAAGGCACCTAAGTCCTTTTTCAGAAAGAGAAACCCCAACACCAACCGACCTCCGTCCAACCCGAACACTGTTCTTAACATGGAAGAAATAGGAAAAGATAACTTCTGTTCTTTCCACCAGGCTGCCCACTCTGAAAAAACATGCCCACAATGGATCGGCAGCATGACGGCAGTTTTAAATCAGCTTCTGGATGATCAAACCCCAGGGGATGCGGGGGAGGATGATGCTTCTGACCATGATGAAGAGTTGCCCCCGGATGAGGAACCAGGGTCCTCGGTTCTTGCATTTGATATTATCCGCGGGAAAAAAAATCTTATCGTCACTGACATCAACATGGCAGACAATCCTAAGGCGCAACCCGTAAGAAACTACAGCCTTAGGAGCAAAGGACCGGTTCCCGAACCATCCTTTGAGGAGAAGAAAAGGGCTTTCTTAAGGAAAATCCTCCCCCCGAGGAATGAACAACAAGTCGCCCCTAAGAAGCCCACCAATAACAACACCCGAGCAAATCAAAAGAGAAAGCTCCCAGTGGGGTCCCCCAAAATCACTACCGAGCCTTGTCCTCAATCCGATTCTGCTTATAACATTGTAGAGGACATGAAGAAAACCAGGGCTAACATCTCCCTATATGAGCTTGCCCACATCACAAATCAACGAGAACTCATTCTTAAAGCGTTCGCCAATACCTCAACTGCGAAACCTATGAGCAATACGTCCACGCAAGCCAGTCCGAGTGTTCAATCTATTGTGAATGCCATCAATGCAAATTCCAGGGGATCTACTCCTCCCTTCCTGTTATCTTTTGATATTTTCAACTTCAACGTCCATAACTGTCTAGTTGACTCCGGTGCGTCCACAAACGTCATGCCCCTATCAGTTTGTAAGAAGCTGAACATCCGCCCGGAGAAAACTGACGCGAGGATCATCCAACTTGACAGATCGCAAGTGCCAGCTGTAGGAGAGCTAAATAACGTCATCATCTGACTTTCATCCGATTTTAGATTCCACCAATGTATTGACATTGTGGTTGTTGACATTCCGGAAGCCTACGGCCTATTACTTAGCAGAGACTAGTCCAGCAAGCCGCAAGGGTATTTTGCCACTGACTGGTCCCACCTGTGGCTTCCTTACAAGGGCTGAAATAACCGAATCAGGGTAGAAATCGAACCATATATGAAATATACCGTGACTGATTTGGATGCTACTAACGAACCCATCAGTCTTTCCCAAGAGGAGCTTGGCATGTGCTTCTTGGAAGCCATTTTCGGATGTTATCATCCTCCTCAGTCTCCAGTAGATCCCGAGATCCAGTCTAAACTAACACTCATCACGGAAGACCAAGCCACTCCCGTCTCACACAAAAATAAAGTCTCGCCCCAAACTACAACCCCAAAGGAGCCATAAAATGACGTGTGGACCCTGTACTATGACGGTTCCAAAACCCATGACGGAGCTGGTGCAGGCTGCATCTTGCTAGAACCTCAAAGAAACAAATTCTTGATATCGTGTCGGCTTGAGTTCCAGTGCACCAACAATACTTCTGAATATGAAGCTCTAATCCTCGGACTCAAGAAGGCATTGGATTTAAAGGTAAGGTTCTTACAAGTCATTGGAGACTCCGAGATCATTACTTGGCAGGTATGCAATACCATTCATTGTTTGTCTCCGCATTTAAAAGTGTATCAACAGGAGGTATGGCGTCTTATTACTGCTTTCAATGCGTTTGGAATTAAATCTGTTCTTAGAATGCACAATGCAGCAGCCGATACTCTGGCTAATGCTGCTGCTAGATTTACCCCTTTGAGGGATGGCTTTTCTATTGAAGTTATATATAGACCCTCCGCGCCAGATAATGTTACTAATTTACGCGTTTTTTATGATGATCAACAGATATTGGAATTTATGCTAAACACTGAAGTATTCAAAGACGCGACAATTGATGAGGCGGATCACGACCAAGCTTTGTAGGAAGATCATGACCAATGCAAGGGGAACCCCATGCCCAAGGGGATAGTGTAACTTGAAAAGCTCTTTGATTTGCAAAGCCGATTCCGCGGCCCCCCAAATACCAAAGTACAAAGCTCCATCTTGGCTCATCGGCAAGTGAACTTGGGATCAGATGAGAACCCAAAGTTCGTTAACCTTAGGAAAGACTGCACTAATGAAGAGACGCAGGCCTTTACCCAACTATTTCGGAAGTATCGAGACGTATTTGCTTGGATGTATGATGATTTACGTACGTACGATACTCGTATTATTCAGCACATGATACCCATGAAGGAAGGCGTGAAACCGTTCCAACAGAAGCTCAGAAAAGTGCATCCTACTTTGGAACCGATGATTCTGAAAGAACTTAAGAATCTGTTGGATGCACACATCATCTTCAAAGTTTGTCACTCCACATGGGTGTCAAATTTGGTCCCGGTACGGAAGAAGTCTGGTTAGGTCCGCTTATGTGTATATTTCCGGAATTTGAATCAGGCCTCAAATAAAGACAATTACCCGGTGCCACCTATGGAACAAATATTGCAAGCTGTGTCTGGATCCGAGATGTTCTCCTTATTGGATGGGTTCTCTGGTTACAACCAGGTGCTGGTAGCTGAGCCAGTCAGATTGAAAACTACCTTTCGGACCAAATGGGGAAAGTTTGCTTTCAGGTGCATGCCTTTTGGATTGATAAACGCGGGGGCAAATTTCCAACAAGCCATGGATATAGCTTTCCATGGTTTGATAGGGCAGAGCGTGGTAATCTATTTGGACGACGTCACCATGTTTTCGAAACACCGAGGCGATCATTTACGCCACCTAAAGCAAATCTTCGAGAGGTGCAGGAAGTATGGGATTTCACTTAACCCGAAGAAGAGTGTTTTCGCTGTGGCGGAAGGAAATTTGCTGGGCCACATTATAACTAAGCAAGGCATTGTGGTAGATCCAGAGCGGGCGAAATCCATTGGCCAAATTCTCCACCCCCCCCCCCCCCGAGCAGTAAGAAAGCAATGCAATCTTTCCTGGGAAAAATCAATTTTTCCGTAAATTCATATCGGATTTCACCTAGATAGTCAGGCCTTTGTAGAGAATGATCAAAAATAATGCAGTGTTCAAATGGAATCTTCCAGAGAAGGAGACCTTCGAAAAAATCAAGCACACTATAGCTGAAACGCCATCCCTCCAAAGTCCAGATTTTAGCAGAGGCTTTACCCTGTATACTTTCGCTTCAGATTCATCACTTGCAGCAGTCCTCACGCAGAAAGACTGAAACAATGATGAATGGCCCATATCCTTCATGAGTATTGGCTTACAAGGAGAAGAATTGAACTACCCTGAAATGGAAAAGCAAGCTTATGCAGTCTACAAGGCGGTCAAACATTTCAGACCATACATTTTGAAAAACCATGTCATGGTTTTCTTCCCTCACCCGGCGGTCCGCTCACTGTTTGTGCAGCAAGAGCTAGGTGAGAGGTGAGGTAACTGGGTGGCGTGCCTGCAAGAGTATGATTTAGAGTTTAAACCAGCACACACCGTTAAAGGACAAGGATTATGCCAAATGGCTGCGGAAGCTGCAAGTTCACATGGAGTTGAAGAGGAGTGTTGGGAACAGGAAATCGACATGTATCAGAGTGACCACGTGCCTCAGCAAACAAGCCCTTCTTGGTACTCTTACATTTCAGGATACTTGGTTTTTGATAATGCAACTTACTTTTCATCTTTAAAATTATACGATTTTGCTCTGGAAAATGGTATTGTTCTTAAACATTCTGCAAATTATTATCCCCAAGGAAATGGGTTAGCTGAGTCAACTAACAAAAATCTTATCCGCATCATTAAGAAGACCCTGCTATCCCACCAGCGAAACTGGCACAACGCCCTTCACAATGCACTCTGGGCCGACCATGTCACGCCCAAGTCCTCCTTAGGCACCTCTCTGTATTTTCTCATGTATGGAAAAGAAGTTGTTCTTCCTCCCCATTTATCTCTCACTGCCCTTCAGTTGTCCCAAGAATGTCATGGTACCCCATGCCCTACCTTGCAGACTCGAATCGACACCCTGTTGAAGTTTGAGGAAGAAAGACAAAAAACCCGGGAAAATTTCGCCATCCACCAAAGCCGAATCAAGAGATGGTTTGATAGAAAGTCCGCAGGGAATAAAAAATTTGAGATAGGAGACCTGGTCCTGAAGTGGAATAAAGCTCACGAAGAAAAGGGAAAACATTCCAAGTTCCAAGCATTGTGGACAGGTCCTTTCCAAGTTAAAGAGAAATTAGGTTCCGATACGTTTAGACTGCAAACTCTTGAGGGAAGAGTTGAGGTCCTCTCGGTAAACGGGCATGACCTCAAACATTATTTCACTTAGGAGTCCTTAGGGGCTACCTTATCCTTGTACCATAGTTTCCTTTTTAGTTCCTTTTGTCAAAAAAAAAAAATTAAATTAAATTTTATAAAAGTGGAAGGACTTGTCAAAGCCACGCAATTGACACACTGCAACAAGTTCTATGTTGATGGAAGGCCTTTTCCTGATAAACACGAAGGTGGTAAAATCTTTTTTGCTACCAACACCTAAAGGCAGCACATGATCTAGCTCAAGCCATCAGGCGGGGAACCCACCAGCAAGTTTGAGAGGGTGTCTGCAAAAGAAAGTGTGATGCAGTGGTAACTAGATTGGAAGGGAACAGAGGTACTCCATGCTACGATAGGGCATCTGGGAAAAACCAAAGTCCTCATACCAGACCAGGAGCAACCTCTCTGCAAGTAAAATAAGTCGGGATCCCTCATCCGCCCAGAAAAATTTTCCAATCTCAAATAAGTGCCACGAGCACATATGAATAAGTGCCTTAGGCACATTCAAAATAAGTGCAATAGCACACTAATAATGGGTAAAGGATTGATAAAGGCTTCATGCGCAGAGAGGTGATGTAACGACTCCGTCGGGGTACTGACCAGGCTCGCTGGCAGCGGAGCAATGTTCACGATTCCTAGGCAGTGACTCTGCTAGGACCAAGAGGTTCGCTGGCAGCGGAGCAACACGATGAGGACAAAATAATCGTACTGGACCCTGTAGCCGTCTGGAGTTCTCCAACCCTTTCGGTCCTGAGACCTTAAGAAATGAAATTCGGTTTACCAGCACCCGAACGAGCCAGCAAGCCAAGCAACCTCGCAAGGTGCAAAAGGGCTAGGAAATGTTGACCTTAAGGTAAAAGGAATAGCTAGCGAAGGCCCCTCCCTCCCCCCTCCAAGGCTAACCATTGACAGAGACTCTGAGTTCGTTCAGTGAATCGCCATTTGTTGTAGCCTCTACAACACCCTCCAAAAAACCCCCATTTTTTAAATTTGTGGAGCCCCTTGAGCACAAAGAGAAGTCAAGTAAAAGTCAGGAAGACTAAGTTGTTGAGTCGCAAATCCTAAATTTGTGGAAAATTGTGACCCCGCGACCCTAAGGTCGCAAGGTCGCAAGGTCGCGAGGTCGCATTCCCCTCGAATCACCTCAACATACGACCTTGCAACCTCATTAAATTCCCACACGTGCGACGCTTTTATATATTGGAGTTCGCTAAGTCACATTTCGTATATGCGGCAGATAGAAAAAAACGACTCTGACAGGTCGAATGGAGTGCGATTTTCCCGGGTAAGTTGTCGTTTTTCCTCCTGTTGTTTCCTTTTTTTATTTTTCTTGCCAAATCCCTGCATTCCCCAGCCTTTAAATTGTCATTTTCCTCCCCCATTGTTTTCATTTATTGCTTAGGGTTTTATTCTGATTTTAGTTTTCATCACACTTTCCCAACTCATCACAATTTCTTATCAAGCTTCTCATGGCATGTTCCCTACTCCAAAATATATCCTTTGACTCTGTCTGGACCCATTTAGCCTTGCACTTTTCCAGTTAAAGGGAAATTAACCCCACGCTACGCGCACCCAAACCCCCCGGCAAGCCCTAGCGCGACTTGCGACCTCGCGACCTAGTCGCCAGGTCGCAAGGTCGCATTTCCGCGGTTTCTCGAAACTCGCGACCCCGCGACCCGCGACCGAGTCGCAAGGTCGCATCCCTTCCATTTTTCTAAATCTACAACCTAGCGACCCCGCGACCCAGTCGCAAGGTCGCAAGGTCGCATTTCCTATTTTTTCTGAGATTTGCAACCCCGCAACCCAGCGACCCAGTTGCAAGGTCGCAAGGTCGCATATTCATCTTTTTTCTCAACCTGCGACCCTGCAACCCAGTCGCAAGGTCGTACCTTGGCCATTTTCTTGCAATCTATGACCCCGCGACCCAGTAGGCCCTTTATTCAGTCTTGCCTGTGTCCCAGTTGAAGTAATTGATAAACTGTAATTGGTCTGATATCACCATGGCGTCTTTCTTATCTTGGGAATCTTTCATGAATATGACAGGTGAATTTGAAGCACACTTGGAGCGCATACCTGTCCTCTACTCTCAGATTCCAGCGACATGGGACCTCCAGTGTCCCAGAAGAAAGACAAGCACTTGGCAGTGGAAGATGTGGAGATGGACATGCCAGTGTCCCCACCCCCTATATACAGAGATACTCTTTGTAAATTTGCCAAAGGGGACAGCATGCGGTGGTACCAAGTGTATGGAGAGTTCGCCAAAACGGAATTCCCAGAAGACCTCCCGGATCGAGAAATATACTTATAGGTTTAAATATCCAAGCTACATCTCGCAGGTGCTCACCCGGCCATATTCCCGTGCCCAAAGGTGATAGATTGGATTATACATAAAACAGATCCCAAGAAGTTCATGATCAGAGACAGCGAAGGCAAGGCTTTCGCAACGCTTAAAGGCTCAAATGCCCATGTTTATTACTCTTTGCCTGAGCGAGAAGAGGAATTCACAGAAGATTGGGCCAAGGCTCATGCAGTTCCTGTAGTTGACACTATAAGGCAATGGTGGGAGGATCCCGAAAAGTTTAAGGTCAAGAAAGACCAGGAATATCCAGTGGCGAGCCTAAGAAAGGTATATAGATTAGTAGCCGCCATGCTTTTCAGATTGTACGGGTGCCCCGATGCCACCACCTTCAACGGCACATGGGAAACTCTCATGGAATATGTCACAGTGCACGGCACCCGTTTCAACTGGGCTAGCATATTGATGACCTCTATGCATACAAATTTATCCTCCGCATTGGTACCAGATGAAGGAATGCCTTCAGAATTCCATATGGCCTCTTATTTATTGGACGTCGTCTGTTCGAGGTTGCATTTTGAAGGATGGGCACATAACTGGGATCCCACACAGACCCATGCAATTCATCTACAAACCAAGGTGTTTTTGGAATCCAGGTATAAACAGGATATAGAGCCAATCTCCCAAGTATTCATCCCCGCTCTATACAGAAAATTATTCGGCCAAGACGCCCCTTCCATGTCTTGGCGAGCCAGGGAGATGCTAAGCCAAGTGGCGCATTGGTTTCCTTTCGCCGAATATACATTCATCCAAGTCTTTGGCTCGTTCAGGGCACCACATGCTATGCCTCGTTTTGTTACAGACAAAGTGCTCATGCAGGAAGTCTATTTCCAAATGTCCTCGGGTTTCTCCAGGGTCCTGTCCAAAGGTAAGAAGAAGTCGTGGCCCGCGCTACCCCTCACTATCGACGCATACACAATGAAAGACTTCAGAGAGGTAGAGGCAGAGGGAGAAGAAGTGAAAAGTTATCACTTTAGGGCTTTAGAATACCGAACATACGACCCGGAGCGGATATTTCCTGAACATTGCAAGAAGGCTAAATTCAAATGGAACTATCAGCATGTTGAACGCCCAGGAGAAGATGAAAGAAGGAACTGGTACAATGCAGATAGGAAACTTGCTCCAGGGGTAGACTCTGGCCAAGAAGACCCAGATGACCAAACCTTGGAAGAAAGGAGTCATAAATTAGGAGGTGCTTCTTCCTCTCTAGCTAAAAATCCTCGGACCAGTACAGGGCAGAGTACCTCTACCCAACAGAAAGAAATAGAGGCCAAAGCCCAGCAAGAGAGAGAAAAGAAAATGAAAGAGGATGAGGATAAACGCAAGAAGAGCCTAAAGGCAGAACAGAAGAAGCAGGCCGAGGAGGCCAAGAAGGAAAAGGAGGAAAAAGAGGCGAAGGCTGCAGCAGAGCGGGCACTCAAGGAAGAGCTATATAAAGTAGAAGCTGACCGCCAGAAGAAAGCAGAGCAAGCTGCAGAAGCTGAACGGAGGAGGAAAGCAGAAATAGAAGCAGCAGCTGAGCGGAGCTTAGGCAGAAGAAAGAACATGAGAGGGCGGAAGTCGAATGCCTACAAAGGGAAAAGGAGGAAAAGAAGAAGATAGAATAAGAGGATGAAATGGTAGAAGACATCGAGGTATCTCCCCTTGAGGTACCTCTAGTCAGAACATGAGCCCCGCTCTCTGATGTCAGCTCCTCCCAGGGACAAGAAGAGGAGGTCTTCGACCTCACCAGGCTCACATTCGATCAATTCTCCTTCAAAATTCGACAAGAGAAAAGAATAAGCCTGGCACAAAATCCTTCCACCACATCCATAGTCGCAACTGGCAAAGACATAGTCCTTGATACTAGGACTAATCCTGTAATGATAGCATCAGCTGGCACAGCTTTCGCTGCGGCCACAGAAGAAAATGTGACTAGAATGAGTAGAGAGATCATTTCTCTACAAAATAGATTACAGGAAGCAGAACAGCAGGAGAAAAGGGTAGAAGAGGAGAGGACTGCATTGAAAGAGGAGGTTCAACAACTCCGAAGCAAAACTCCCCCTGTCAATGAAGTGCCGCTTGTCGTTCTAAAGGAGTGCGATGTATTAGAGGTGACCATGAGGCAGGTGTATGGGGAAATGTTCACCATAAAACAAACAGTCGCCTCATTGGTAAGAGCACAAGCGGAAACTAAGTAGAAACACGAGCAGCTGAAGGAGGCCTCAGTTTCCTTGGACAGGATGATGGACTGGACAGTGTAGTACCCTCAGGCTCCTGAGCATTTGCCAAAGAAGGATTGGATTCATACGCAAGATGCCAAAGTCCAAATTCGTATGAAAATGCAGTCCAAGGATAAGCTGTCCAAGGATTTATACAAAGTAATGTCTGCATATGAACACCTGATCAGCGGCATCGACTCGATGTATAACCTTCACCATATTCCTTCTCTGGGTGCATTGGACGAGGACAAACCTGGGAACAAGTAGATCAACAGATCCAGTCATTTCTACAGCCCATCAAGCAAGCTGTTGTCGCTTCTGATCTTGCAACGTCACGAGAAAACCTTGGTCAGTTTCTTGTCACGCCAGTATGGATTTACAGCAAGCTTGCCTCTCTTTCCAACGAGATCTCACAGAAAAAGGAAACTCTAGTCCCAAATGCTTTGGAGTGCATGCATCGGTTGAAAGAAGAGGTCCCCCTCGTTTCTCCCATAACAGCAGAGTATCAGACCTGGCAAGACTTCCTTAAAGAACAGCAAATTGATGCCCCTAACCTCACAATTGCGCGCTCATCTTCATAGCCCAGTGGCAGTAGGTCACAGGTCGCACCGCCCAGCCAGGTCGCAGGTCGCACTCACCAGCCAGGTCGCAGGTCGCAGTCTCCCTCCGGGTCGCAAGGCAACTCAACAGGCAGGCAGGCGAAGAGTCAGGAAGCCCAAAGGGCAAGTTTTGTTCTATAAAAATCCCTCCAAGGAAAATGTAAAGGACCTTTTTTTTTTAAGACTCAAGAGCTATACAGCATTGTATTGAAAGACAACACTCTTGTGCATATGAATACAGATACCTGTTAAAACTTCTTTTGAATATGATGTGTTTTGCTATGCGAACACTATGAGTATTTATTATACAGTTTCAAACATCTTTTGATTAATGAAGCTGCACTCTTATCGACATCATTTATGCATTATGGTTTTCTGTACACGTGTTAATGATGTTCAGTTTATATTGCTCTCTTAATGGATGTTAATGACTTTGTTTATTGGCATTTCGTTTATATTTCAAGAAGTAAAGGGGCATCTCGCCATAAATAACTATTTCTTTTTTGGTCAGAATAGCCTGCAAGCATAGCCCCAAAGATGTGTTGCTAACGACACCTCCTTCGGCATATATGCTTTATTAATTGTCTCGTTATGCATAGTGTTGTATACAGGTTTAATGCATCAATCGCATATCTTGTAATCGTGTGAATAAGTGTGTGTCCGCAGGTTCAATCGAGTTCTTTTGAGACCAAAGGGAAGGTGACTTAAGCGGTAGCTAGACCCACACCCTGGACGGGATCCCTATTCCAAACGGTGCAAGGTCTAATTGGGACTTTCCACCGGGGAGATCCCCTACTGTTGGCCAGACATATTTTTCCATCAACAAAACCTAACACCCACACATAATTATGAATAATTGATATACAATAATGGTTATTATAATATCATATATAAAATTTCCAATCCATCTTCATAATTTATTGCAATTAAGGGAAATAATTCATAATCAAAAGGTATGTATTTTAGTCCACGGGGTCATAGATAGATGGTGATCGAGTGCTCTGTTAAGGCACTTCTTGATGTGAAGTCATTGGCTCAATTCCCCGCCCCGATCGAGGTGATATATTGGACATGATGAGGATGTTTTCCTACCAAGCTTACAAAAAAAAAGGTATGGATTTTACAAAACACATTTTTGAGCTACCACGCATCTACAAGGGGCATCGTTTGCTTCTACGCACAAAGTGTTTATCAAGTTTTCCGAAGAGATGTGCGAAAATTTCTCGTTGTTTGTTCTTGATTTGCCACCACCCACCCCCCCCCCCCCCCACCCGACCCCCTCGTCTATGTAAAAGACACTTCCTCCATACAATGAGTTGGACATTCGTTTAGGCACCCCCTTATCTACGTAAAGCACCTGCAACCACATCAGTTTTTGCATCATTGGTGTTACATGTCATTTTTTCACCATGGAAAATGATTGTCGATCTGGATCTTTCGCTATCCATTAATGTGTTCCAAATAATTCCCTTGCAAGTCTAGAAGCTAAACAGCCCTAAAGAAAATTAGAATTATGGATTACAAGGTCTAAAAAACAACTTTTAGCCACATTTTAATTTTCCTAGCCAAATTCTACACATGCCCAAATTTGACCATTAAGGTTAGCGCAAAAGTGTGCTTTGTCTTCCACTATAAACTGGGAACATGACTCAACGAAAGTAAAAGTAAAAAGTGAAATCTAGGAGTTTTTTTGGGAAAATATTTCCCAATTAAAAGCTTCGAGGTGATGCTTATTTAAGCCTGATCCCTTTTCTCATTGAGCTAATTCCCATTCTTTATGGAACCCTAATCGCATCATTTGAGGATCTCATCCTTGAAATGAGGATCTCAAACCTCCTCCTCTTGGCCTATAAATCAAACGTAGGCCAGAGGGTTAGGGGGGACTACTGAAGGTAAACTTATGTTGCTAAAATAAGGCGAGAAGGTTTGTCATCCAAGGAGAATATTGGAGATCATTGGAAGGAATCGTACTTCATCAAGGCCAAGGTTGTGTAACTGCTTTATTCTTGAGATTAATACAAAATGGTTTTTCTTCCCACTTTATTGTTCAATGGAATTGATATATGATGCATTTGCTTCCATTTTTCCATGGATAATTATATTAGTTAGTAGTTTCCTTGATCACTAGTATGGGTTGCATTGAATCATTTGTGCTTCATATGCCTTTGATATTTTGTTGTTATTGTGTTTGTAGGTATGGATTCTAAGCATTGAGGAGTTGCATCAAACCATAGCGAGGATCTTCATCGACCATTTCATTTGAAAGGTATGGATTCCATATCTTACCGATCTTGTTTATGATTCAATAACAATGAAATCAAGGAAAGAGTTTTGTTTTGTATGTTTGTTACTAGAGTCAGACATTGAATCTAGGGAGACTGCTTATGTCTGCATTAGAAATTAGTTTTCCATAACAATTTGGCAGTGTAGTTGCATAACAGTGTCATTGTTAGAGCACTCACCTATAAAATGGCCACTCACAAAATTTGTATTTTCCCAATTTTTAAATTATCTGGCAGGCACTGACAAATAGAAAAAATAAAACATCCTCCACCAAGGGAATAATGTGCCATCAAATCTCGTTCATCCAATTAAAAATTATAAATAAGACTCCCAGAAAATTAGAAATTTATTTTTGAATTTATGGGAAAATTGGAAAATTAAGCATTTTCTCCAAACATTAGTTAAAATTGCAAAAAAATCAGAAAAATATTGAAAGTCAATGCACTTTGACACAAAGTGAATTTTATAATCCCTTAAAATACAATGACTAATAAAAAGCAAAAAACTTATTAGTCATTACACATTGTGTTTAAAATTAATTCATCATGTTGATATGCATGCCTCCATATTTACAATCACCATTGTTATAATAAATATATATTCACCATTATTTTCGAGGAATTTGTATCAAAAGACATGGATATAGTGGCTGCCAAAAAAAAATTAACACACATGTTGTATTGTTTTAGAGTAATACTTCTTTCACTATCTTGTAGAGTCTTGTGAAGCCAAAGAGGTATCTTCCTTGTAGTAGGATCACTCAGAGGTGGATCTAGAGGATCCATAGGCTCCATGGGAGTATCACTATCATCTAACTCTGGCATAAAAGGACCATCTAGAATTTCCTTTTCATCATCATCTTCCTTGGGAGGTGGAGGAAGGTCTCTTGCCTTACGAAGTGCAACATTTTCATCGAAGGTTATGTCCCTGCTAATTTCAACCTTCCTTTGACTAGGAATTGGCTCACCAGGAATTTTACATACCTTTTCTACTTGTAGCTTCCAGCTTGTTTCTTTTGTCTTTCGGCACATGAAAGAATATTGGACATCAAAATATGTGAATATGACTGATGTCAGATTTGTTACCTGTAAACATTTCTTCTGGAGTATTGTTTCTCAATGCTTGATGAGGCACTTAGTTTTGAACATGCACAACAACATGTGTGGCTTGAGCCCACAGAAACTTTGGTACCTTCTAATCATGAAAAATGGTACGAGCAACTTCCAATATTGACCGGTTCTTCCTTTCATCTAGGCCATTTTTTTCAGGTGTGTAAGGTACAATAATTTCCTTCTTGATCCCTTCTTTCTTTCAGAATGATGTGAATTCACCTCCACTGTCAGACCTGAAATTTTGATTATTTTCCCTGATTGACTTTCGACCAAAGCTTTGAATTCCTCGAATTTTTCAAAGGCTTCGTCCTTGTGCTTAAGGCAGTACAACCATGTCTCTCTTGAGGAATATTTAATGAAGGTTATGTAATAGAAATGACCACCAACTGAGTGCATATGCATCATACCACATATATCTGAATGAATGAGATGGAGGATGTCAGTTGTTTTGTTCTTACTGGAGGGGAATGGTCCCCTTGTTTTCTTTCCACTTGTGCAACATTGAAAAACTACATCATGCTAAGCTTGAACATCGGGAATACCTGATACTAGTCTCTTCAATTTCGGAAGAGCAGATGAGCCATCTTGCAGTGCCATAATTCACTAAGATGATTGGTGTTGTGAACCAATGCTAGAAGGGGCCTTCCTGTGACTTTGTAGAGTCCCTCAGATCTCTGTCCTAATGTGAATGTATATTTCATATGTGAATCAACAGGCCAAGTTAAGACCTTTCCATTGATGAAGGCAACCCTCATCTCTTTATCTTATAATGCAGATATAGAAATCAAATTCTTAATTAGATCTGGCACATACATAACATCATGCAACATTATTGATTCCCTGGAGTTCAACTGAAACTTGACAAATCCAAATCCTTTTATGGGATGAGTGGAGTTATCTCCAAGAATTATTTTCAACTTGGTCTCTCTCTCTCTACTAGATTAGGGAGGACTTCTTTGTATCCATAGAAGTGATGAGTGGCCCCGCTATCAACCAACCAACTATCCCACGAATCTGGAGGAGAAGAAATAGTAAGTATAGAAATGAGAATATATTCATTTTTATTCACAACATTACTTTCATACCTGGAAGCCCTTTACTTATTTTGGGAGTGATGTTCTTCTTCATGGTCGCTTGAAGAATCTCTTCTCATTTCATATTTTCTATCATGGTTGCACCTTTGATTGTCTCTTCTTCTTTTATCATTGTAGTTGCTTCTGGTGTTGTATCATGGTCTCTTTATCTTTTTGAGAAAATCACATGCATAGTGACCTTTCTTATGGAAGTTGTAGAATTTAATATGGGCTAGTGACCTATCATTCCTTCCTTTTTAGATTTGAGGAGGAGGTCTTCTAGAAGGGCCTCCTTTTGATCTCTTTCTTTTGTTTGGGTGACATATGCAACAGGCTCTCCTTCATCATGCTTCTAAATCCTCCCTCTTTCTATCATTCTCGATTCTTCTTGAGTAATATTTCCAACTATATCATCAAATGACAGAAGAAAATTGTTGTTGCTGATTGTAGTAATAAATGTTTCCCAGATAGAAGGAAGACCTCTAAGAGTCACAACAACCAACTCTCTGTCAAACACATTCTCTCCAACCTCTAGAGTTGATCTCTAAGATGAGAGATCCTCATAATGTAAGACTGAACAGTTTCACCTTTGTTCATCTTTACTTCCTTGAGTTGATTTTTTATGTTGATGATCTCATTTAGATTGTTGACTTCATACATGTCGGATATCTTTTCATACATATATTTAGACTTTCTTAAATTCCCAAGATATGCAAGTAATGATCTTGTAAACCATCAGCTATGATTTTCTTTTCTTTTGACTCACCTTTCTTATATCTGTTATTTACGGTGGCGGAGGCATATTTTGGAGGCTCGGGCATCCTTCCTTGAATGTATTCCAGCACATCACTATTGTCAGCTATGATCTCCAATCTTACTTTCCATGCAACAAAGTTAGATGCATCACCTAGTTTCTCGTGCTCCTCGAAGGTAGAGGAAGACATCTTGACCTTGACTAGTAGATCTATTTTCTAATAGGCTTGTAGATCTGCTTTCTAATAATGAGGGCTTCACTGCTAGTCTTCTCTTGGGCTTTTCATTCACCTGGGATCCGATACCATGTTAATTTTTCATATTTTTCTATGTTGAATCGATTACTTTAACCCAAATTACTTTTCATTAACAATGCATCCAAATATTAGTAGTGTAAATAACCATAGACAGTAACTGAGGATATAAAAATGCATGCAGTGACAAAGAAGACAACAGCATAACCATAAGATATAGCAGATTAGTCCAAGACCATGGAAAAACCCCACTATGGGGGAAACCCTTTCAAATTTTTTTCTTTAATAGATCGTCATAAAAAATTTCAACAGAGAGTACAATGAGACCAATACATATACTCAATGGAAACAAATAGATCATATCTATAGATCTGCAAATCTATAGTATCAAAATCACGGATACGATGTATCACCAAACCAAGTGATCTAAGCTGCCCAGTTCTAGATCTAGATCCATAATGTTGTCAATGATTGTTCTGAAGTGACTGTGATTAAGAGACGAATGAATGAAGATAATGTGCAAGCAAATGATTGTGATCCAAATCATATATGCCTAGAAAATCCCTCATCTATGACCTTAACACAATGAGCCTGTGGTTATAGCATCCCTGACCATGACCTAAGCACTCGGTGCCTACGGCTAAGGTCCAAATCAGCCTGATATCACTTAGAAACCCCAACCGCTCCCTCAACATGGTCTGCCCGCAGTTATACTAACTCAGTCACGGCCTTGACAAGGCCTACCCACAGTTTTGGCTCATCTCAGCCACTACCTCAACCTGGTCTGCCCACAGCTCTAGCCCAGAACACTTAGATCAAATCTGAGCCTTTGTTTGTGATTCTGATCCTTTGCGTGAGCTTCTCCTGACGTACTTGTGTGATCCAAAATAGAAAAATATGAACCAATACTAAGAGAGCATGATGACGATATCATGAGCGAATGTACGCAAATTATCTTGGGGGCACTTCTATTTATAACTTTTTGAGGGACCACTTGTGGCTTTGACCGAATCCACATAAGTTTAGGGCGACCCATAAAATAATAAAATAATTCATAACTTTACTTCTTCTTAACGGATTGGGTCAATCTATAAGTCGATTTTGGTCCTCTCGAAAAGAGGAATCTAATGAAATTATAATCTTAAACCATCTAAGTTGTAAAATGTGGAATTTGACTCTAGTTGCAAAAATTAACAATGTGGAGGTGGAAGTGTGGAGGTTCAGAGCAAATGCATCCTCCCAAACACTTTATCCCACACATAATTATGAACAAATTATATATAATAATGGTTATTATAATATCATAGAGAAAAATTCCAATCCGTATTCATAATTCACTGCAATTAAGGGAAATAATCCATAATAAGGATTTTACAAAACATATTTTTGAGCTATGACACATCTACAAGGGGCGTCATTTTCTTCTACGCTACAAAGTGTTTATCAAGTTTTCCGAAGAGATATGCGAAGAGTGCTCGTTGTTTTTACTTGTTTTGCCACCACCCCCCCCCCCCCACCCCAACCCCCTCGTGTATGTAAATACACTTCCTCCGCAAAATGAGTTGGACATTAACTTAGGCACCTCCTCGTCTACATAAAGCACCTGTAACCACATCAATTTTGGCATCATTGGTGTTAGACGTCATTTTGTCACCATGGAAAATGATTGTCGATATAGATCTTTTGTTATCCATGAATGTGTTCCAAATAATTCCCTTGCACTAGAATCTAAACAACCGTAAAGGAAATGAGAATTATGGATAACAAGGTCGAAAAACCTACTTTTAGTCACCTACACATTTTCCTAGCCAAATTATGCATATACGCAAATTTGACCATTAAGGCCAACACAAAAGTGCGCTCTGTTTTCCACTATAAACTGTGCACATGACTTAACAAAAGTAAGAGTAAAAAGTGAAATCTAGGAGCTTTTTTGGGTGAAGATTTCCCAACTGAAAGCTTTGAGGTGGTGCTTATTTAAGCCTGGTCCCTCTACTCATGGAGTTAATTCCCATTCTTTATGGAACCCTAATCCCATCATTTGAGGATCTCAAACCTCCTCCTCTTGGCCTATAAATCAAACACAACCTAGAGGGTTAGGGGGGACTACTGAAGGTAAACTTATGTTGTTGAAATAAGGCTAGAAGGCTTTTCATCCAAGGAGAAGATTGGAGATCATGTGAAGGATTCATACTTCATCAAGGCCAAGGTTGTGCAACTCCTTTATTCTTGAGATTAATACAAAATAGTTTTTCTTCCCAATGTATTGTTCAATGGAATTGATAAATTGTGCATTTTCTTCCATTTTTCCATTGATAATGATATTAGGTACTAGTTTCTTTAATCACTAGTATGGGTTGTATTGAATCATTTATCCTTCATATGCCTTTGATCTTTTGTTGTTACTATGTTTACAGGTCTGGATTCTAAGAATTGAGGAGCTGCATCAAACCATAGCAAGGATCTTCATCGGGAATTTCATTTGAAAGGTATGGATTCCATCTCTTAACGATCTTGTTTATGATTCAATAGCAATGAACTCGGGGAAAGATCTACTTGTTTTTATTTTTGTTACTCGACTCTATCATTGAATCTAGGGAGATTGCTTTTGTCTTCATTAGTAATTAGTCTGCCGTAAAAATTGGGCAGTGTAGTTGCATAACTGTGTCAATGTCATTGTTAGTGTCAGAGCACTCACCTATGAAATGACCACTCACAAAATTAGTTTTTTTCTTATTTTTAAATTATTTTTCAGGCACTGACAAATAAAAAAATAAAATTCCCTCCACCAAGGGAATAATGTCCCATCAGAACTCATTATCCAATCCAAAATTAGAAATAAGACTCCCAAAAAATTATAAATTTATTTTTGAATTTATGGGAAAATTGGAAAATTAATCATTTTCTCCAAACATTGGTTAAAATTGCAATAAAACCGAAAAAATATTGAAGGTCAACGCACTTTGAAACAAGGTAAATGCTATAATGCCTGACAAGACAAGGACTAACAAAAAACAAAAATAACTTACTAATCATTACACATTATGTTTAAAAATAATCAAATAATTAATGGTTCATCGTGTTGATATGCATGCCTCCATATTTACAATCAGCATTGTTATAATTATGCCGATAGGCATTCTATTACGAAGTTATACTTTGTGACATTGTTGAGATTTGCCGTCCGCGAATCTCAACAGTGTCAGTTTGACGTAATAGAGGTGTATGAATAACTTGCCAACCTGACACCCCTTTGTCCATTTATCTCGCCTCGTTCTACTTAACTACGTCCTCGCCTTTCGCTTTCAGAAGGTGGCCTTGATTTTACAGCATTTCGTACTCGACTAGGACCACAGTTCTTCTCTGCATTGATGTAGATGTTACTTCTGCTAGGTCTACAAATATGTCTAGATAGTTACTGGATCATGCACTGTCATTATTATCTGAGGTCTCTTCTAGAGGCACATAGAGGGAAGGGCTAACTCATTGGGAACATTTTCAAGAATTATGCATCATTTCTTTGGAATAGTGTGTCCTCCAATGCATATAGGACTGCCTTGAACAGTATAATACTGGGACGTTGTAGTCTGTGCTTTTTGGAGAAACAATTTCATGTGCTTCTTATGAGAATAATAGACAAGGTCACAAACAATGTGGTTTAGTGAGATTGCAGTAGATTATAGAGGATGCTCATAGGGGAAACCGAAAATTTATGAGTGGAAAGCTTCACAATCTTGTGAAGGTCGTTGGTGATGAGGAGTCTGATGAAAGCAACACCAAAGTGGGAGGCAACTACTCATACACAATGACGTATTTCTAGGCCTTGGATTCATGATCTAAATTTGAACATTAGTTTTGTTGCGCTAATTTCATCTTCGGATTATTATTAAAAATGTTGATCTTTGCTTCATGTACATGGGCTTATTGAAGTGCTTATGATTGTTTAACAATTAAATGTATGGATATTATGTTGAATTCTTGAACATAAAAAAATTGAAAATGGATATCTTACCATGGATTCACAACTGTCTTTTAATTGAAGAAATAAACTCAACCCAAGAAATGGATATCTTACCATGGATTTGCATTTCCTCTTGAGTCTTTGCTTCCCACTAGACTAGTGTTACTCCTTCTAGCCTCAATGAAGCCAACTGGATATTTATGTCATCTTCTTATAGGTTTTGAATTCTACAATAAACCTCCAAATGACGGATCCAATTGTCCGACTTCTCTGCATTTACCTCGCCATTGTACATGGGAAGTTCAAACTTAATGTCCAATTTGAGTAAGGGAGTTTTTCCTTTCGGGGTTTTTGAATGAGTATGGGTGGTTTTTGTGGTGGAAGTGGAAGATGATGTTGATGGAGATGATGAGGATGGTGGAGATGGAGGAGGCTTTCCTCCACTACCCTTTGAATCCTTCTCTTCATCCTTATTTCCTTTTGAGGTTCCCTCTCCATGTGGAGACTTAGAATTCTCTCCAACCATCCTGGTGTTCCTCTCTTAAAAGAGGATCCTAACCCTCTTAGTTAGGTCATAGAAAGCCTTCTTGAATGCTTCATCTTCTGAAATACCTTCAGTCTCTCCTACACCTGACATGATGGCTATGGATTCAAGCCACAACTTCTGGTGCAACTTGTACTTCTTCAATCAACTCAGCTTCTGGTGCAACTTGTACCTCTTCAATCTCATCTAGAGATAAAACTTGAGGTGGTTCAAGTGTATTTGGGAGTGAAACTTTGGGTGGATATGGTGCTCTTGTAGCTCTCTTTCTTCTGGTCCTAACCTTGGGACTAGCAACCAATAGTTTCCCTTCTCCTCTCTGCAACTTCAAACTTGCAAGCATCACAATTTTGCAACCATTAAAACCCTACTTGCACAAAACTCAAGCAAATAAATAAAATAACCTTTGCTCTAATACCATATTGATCTGAATTTGAATGTTAGTTTTTTTGTGTTAATTTCATCTTCATATTTATCTTAAAAATTTTGATCTTTGCTTCATGTACATGGGATTATTGAAGTGCTTATGATTGTTTAACAAGTAAATGTATGGAGATTATGTTGAATTCTTGAACATAAAAACATTGAAACTAAATTTTAAACAACAACAAACAAACACACAGCAAACCACCACAATTTATCCATTAACACATTGTTTTGATGAAGGAGTCTACCCCTCTTGGGCTACATCTCCTTGGTCAAGATTTCATGGCTTGGGCCTTATTATTATCTAAATTTTGAAAAATGTGTTGTTTACAAACACCTATTGCTCTTGAAACCTGATCCAATGTGTCCAAAACATCAAAATCTACCAGGAATGACTCTTCCTGAGCCAAAATTGGTCAAAAATTGCTCCAGATATGCTTCATTTACTTTTTCCCTGGAACCCTCCTCCAAAACTGGAGAGAACTCCAGTTAGCATAGTCAAAATAGGGATTCCGCAGAGACTGGAAGAGTCCGCTAAACCCGCCACTATGGGTTTAATTAGCAGTTAAACTAGGCTTAACAATGGATAACCTCATATTAATTGTGCATAAGCGCGTTACAATAAACATGGTTTAATTAAATATTAAGCATCGAATTAGTGTGATTAACCCACAATTATCATTAAAATCTGCCATTAGAATTTAAACTCCGCCTGTGATCTTCATAGCATGGTTGTATGGGGAGGGGGTTTCCCCGCAGTGCTGGCCCCCTCCAAACTCCCACCATAGAATCTGGCCAACGTTAAAGAGAAGCGAGAACCATATACTGTTAAGTCCCAACGAAGTGGTGTGGTGGTAATGCGGTCGTTTAGTGCGAGTGAGGTCGTGGGCTCGACACCAACCCCCGCACATAATTTTTGTTTGAAATTATCGTGCCACATCCATAGTTAAAAACGTTGGGTTATATAATAATTTCGACTCGAATTATATATGCGCCCTTGTATATAGTTTCAAACTTTGGATATATCAATATAATTCGAACTTTAATAAATCAGCATTCCACCATTCAAATTCGATGCAAACTTTGGAGAGGGTCCACCAGAGAGGGCACGTGGCGGCCCCTGGATGCACCACTTGTCCAACTCTAGTTGGACCATTCCAATCCAAAAAAAAATTTCATTCAACCTTAGGATAGATTGTAAAAAAAATTCACCTCCAAAGTTCAGTAGCGAATCATGTTGTGACACTTGTCATAGTGTCACTAGGCAAAAACTGAAGAATATTCCCATAATATACCTTGTATGTTGACTAGGCTTCCATGTCATCCTTCTGTCCTGTTCTGCAATTTTTTTAGTTGTTTAGGAAAACAAACAGCAAGTCATAACTTCCTCATACGGAGTCGGTTTTTTATGAAATGAATTGCGTCGGATTCCTGGTGACGAGCTCTTCGATGTTGTTCTAGTTTGGAGCATTTCTAAGCACTTTAATTTTTGAACTTAATATTGAGCCTCTGATCATTCCTCCCCACTAGAAGACTTTTGGACCCCAAAATATGCTATCAATTGTTCAATAGGTGAGGGTACAGCTCCCTCGTCTTCTCAATCTCCATCCATTTGGCCTTGGAAATATTTTTTCACTTGAGTCCCACTCTAAGTTATTTGACATTCCCTCTTCTTGAAGTTCTAGTTCTTCTGTCAAGTATGAGATATTGCTAAATTTCATCAAGATATTATGGCGAGAAATTATCTATTTATGGTAGCTGAACATGCTCTCCTTGATCATCAATCAATGGAGGCTCAAACAATCTCAAATTCTCAACATTAACGACAGAATATATTTGCATATAAAGAGGCAAATCTAGCTTAAATTCATTATTACCAATCTTTTCTAGAATTTTAAAAGGACCATAATGGATTGGCTTAAGTTTTTTACCCTCTCCTTGAAGTCTTTCTTTGCTAATATATAACCAAACTCCATCACCAACTTGGAATTTGTGATCAACACGGTGTTTATCATGCCTTGCCTTGTCGCTACTTTGACTCTTTTCAAGTTGTTCTTGCACTATGTGATGTACCAATTGAATTTGCTTAATGAACTTCCTTGCTTTATCTATGTCACTATGACCATGAATAGAAACATCTTTCTCAAATATGAATTCCAAAGGCGATCTTAGCAAGTACCCAAGACATGCCTCGAATGGCGATGTGTCTGTGGAAGAATGCTTTGCCCTATTGTATGCATGTTGAATGTAATGCAACTTTTCATCCCACAACTTGGGACGTTTTCTACAATAACCTCTACGAAGATGAATGATTGTCTTGTTAACCACCTCGATCTGACCATAAAAACATAAAAACATTGAAACTAAATTTTGAACAACAGCAAACAAACACACAGAAAACCATCACAATTTATCCATTAACACATTGTTTTGATGAAGGAGTCCACCCCTCCTAGGCTACATCTCCTTAGTCCAACTTCCATGTCTTGGGACTTTTTATTAGATCAATTGTGCAAAAATTGTTGTTTACAGTAACCTACTGCTCCTAAAACCTACTCCAATGTGTCCAAAACATCAAAATCTACCAGGAATGACTCTTCCTGAGCCAAAATTGGTCAAAAATTTCTCCAGATATGCTTCATTTACTTTTTCCTTGGAATCCTCCAAAACTGGAGAGAACTCTAGTTAGCACAGTCAAAATAGGGATTCCGCCAAAACTGGTGGAGTCCGTTAAAGCCGCCGCTATTTAAAACTAGGTTTAATTAGCAGTTAAACTGTGATTAATGGTGGATAACCCCGTATTAACTGCGCATAAGTGTGTTCCAATAAACATGGTTTAATTAAATATTAAGCACTAGATTAGTGTGATTAACCCGCAATTAGCATTAAACTCTACCATTAGAATTTAAACTTTGCATGTGGTCTTAGTAGCATGGTTGTATGGGGAGGGGATTTTTCCCCTCCAAACTCCCGCCATAGAATCTGGTCAACGTTAAATAGAAGTCGGGACAATATATTGTTAAGTCCCAACTAAGTGGTGTGGTGGTAATATGGCGGGTTGGTGTGGGGAGGTCGTGGGTTCGACCCCGACCCCAGCACATAATTTTTTTTTGAAATTATCGTGCCACCTCCATAGTTAAAAACTTTAGGTTATATAATAACTTCGACCCAATTATATATGTGCCCTTGTATATAGTTTCAAACTTTGGATATATCAATATAATTCAAACTTTAATAAATCACCATTCCACCATTGAAATTCGGTGCAGACTTTGGAAAGGGTCCACCATAGGGGGCATGTGGTAGCTCCTGGCTGCACCACATGTCCAACTCTAGTTGGACCATTCCAATCCAAAAAAAATTATCATTCAACCTTAGGATAGATTGTAAAAATATTTCACCTCCAATTTTCATTGGGGAATCCTGTTGTGACACTTGTCACAGTTTCATTGGGAAAAAAAGGAATATTATTCCCATAATATACCTTGTATGATGACTGGGATGACATGTCATCCTTCTGTCATGTTCTGCAGATTTTTTAGTTGTTCAGGAAAATGAAAAGCCGGTCATAACTTCCTCATACGAAGTCGGTTTTTTATGAAACAAATTGCTCCAGATTCCTGGCGATGAGCTCTTTGCTGCCATTCTGGTTTGGAGCATTTCTGAGCACTTTCATTTTTAAGCTTGATACTGAGCCTCTGATCAATTCAAACATGTTAGACATACTGCATCCAGTGCACAAACAGGAGAACAAAGTGGGGAGAGCATACATGTTAGCATGAAGGGTGCTAGAAAGTTTTTGGTTGGTCCTTTAAGTATTAAACACTTAGCATATATTGTTGCATTTATTCTATACATCGCTACGATTAGTGATATTGTTGATGGGATTGATACCACTCATGATTTCAAATTATTTTTTCTTGTCTATGAGTGGCCCAATGATGTATTGACTCGCTTGGTATTTGAGAGGGGAAGTGTTGATGCAGCCGGTAAAGTAGCAGATGTCATGAGAGCAGATTTAGTACATGAGGTGATTTCAGCTTGTGTGCCTGCTATTTATGCCCCCACAATCTAATAATGGGTGGGCTTGCATTCCACATGCTTTTTTTCCCATCACAATTTGGAAAATTGATTTCCAATTTCATTTATAACTTCTAGATTCTATGCATGTGCTTCTTTTATTTCGAAGGATACTAGATCTCAACGATATCCTTTGTAGTTAAATGTATTTAAGCATCTAGCTACAATTTCTCCTGTAAGAGTTGTGTTGGCATGCATTTTTGGAAGCGGCATATTTTCATCTAGATATGAACACTCAACTTAAGTGGTAGGAATGATACCTCATCACATGCCTCAAATGATAATCGTATATTTAATGAGTTTTCCCTGGACCAATCATATAGGTTTCCAACATTAAATCGTTGGATACAAATGCAAGAAAATCTGCATCACCTATCTGATTCACCTACAACATTGAAGTGCTTGACTGAAACATATCAACAAAAGAAGGATGAGAAACGAATTATAGTGAAACGACCTTGCGAGTTTGAGCATGATGCTGAGTCAGATGAAGATGATGAATTGCATGGAATCCTTGGAATTCCGGTTGCAAGGTCTATTTTTTATGTGGATTCCAAGGGTTCTCATACCTCTTGAACTATTGCAGAGGATGTTCAAGAGACTAGAAATTTCAATGCAAACAAAATGCACTCCTTATTGTTTTACTGGGAGAATGAGGGGACATATGAGGAGGCTATAGAAAGTCTTATAGTGGAAGGAAAATTATCTCATGCCTTGGCACTTTTAGATCATTTTTTACGTGATGGAGCTTCAGACCGTTTGTTACAATTGCTAATTGAGCGAGGAGAGGAGGGCCATTTAAATTCTGGTCAATTACATAGTGATGGAGCACATCGTAACCTTTGGAGTGATAGCTAGCAATATTGTATTCGTCTTAGATACAAAAGGATTTCTACCACCCTGGATATAAAGCATTTGCACCGTTGGGAATTAGATGCGGCTATGGACATTCTCACAATGTGCAGTTGTCAATTAGTTCAAGGTGACCCGCTCAGGTCTAAGGTATTGTGAATGAAGAAAGCACTGCAGAAATATAATCATATTCTATGTGACGATGGCCAATTTGGCAGCTGGAAAGAGGTTGAAGTCGATTGCAAAGCAGATCCAGAAGGTTTAGCACTTCAGTTGGCAGCAAAGGGTGCAGTTTTAGCAGCATTAGAAGTAGTTGAAAGTGTTGGTATATCAATAGAACTACGATGAGAATTACAGGGACGTTAGCTTGTGAAGCTTTTGACGGCAGATACGATTGGTGGTGGAGGTCCAACAAAAGCTTCTATATTTCTTTCTTCATTGCATGAACTAGAGGATGCTCTGCCACTTGGAGATTGGGAACATTATCAGAAGCAGAAATTTCTCAATTAAACAATTTTTCCTTGGGTCTTCGGTGCCTTTGCCATGGCAACAATGATGTTCTGCTTTGCATTAATACCCAATACATCTTATTTTGGAAACTCTACTAATGTGGAAACAGCTTCAGTCTTCCCAAAAATGTTGAATGAGTTTCCTTCTTGAGGGATAATCATTTGATTCTTACATATGATGCTAAAGAAATTAGTGTCAGTGTTTATCCTTACATTGAACGGTGCTCATTGATGGCCCCGGTAACAAGCAAACAAAACCCTCGCACAAGTGTGCCTGCCAAGTCAAACTTTAGCAACAGTTTAAGCAATCTACAGAAAGAGGCTCGTTGAGCTTTTTCCTGGATTTATCGTGACAGTGGGAGTAAGATTTCTCCAAAAGAGATGAATACGACAAGAAAAAGCTCAGGATTGCCTCCATCACAAAGAGTTGCTTGGGAAGAAATTGATGGAATTCAGGAAGATCGAATATCTTTGGCTTCCATAGATGGGCAGGAACGGCTTCCATCAGTAACCATGGTTGAAGGATGGATTTTGATTGGATATCCAATTAAAGATGAGGGTGTTCGACTTTATCACTAGTATGAAAATGCACCTAATATCATTCTATTCAAGGCTCTCCTCTCTTTATGCTTTTATGTTTAAACTTGCACTGTGCATCACAACACCATCGGAAGCTGACTGTAGACTGAGATTTGATGGTGCATACATTTTGGGAATGTTGCAGGAGTCGTAGGGGCTATTGTGAGGCCTCACTCCATAGTTATTCAATTGATCAACAAACTGAAAAATGTTGGAGGGAAGCTCCACCTTGATTTCTCCATTTTCGTTTCTCTCTCCAAAAAAGGATATGGCCATCATCTTCATATCAAGTTTACATTCCATAGCTATCGAAATCGAAGCACCTGTTCGTTCATCCAAAAGTGAAAGGAACTATGTATGATCAGTAATCATGTATATAAATTTTATTATAGAGAATAAAATGAATAGTAAAATGATATGATATAATACCGCATATAACATAGCCATTTTCAAAAGGCATGTATCACGGAACACTTTACCCAAAACCATGATAGATGAGACCTTCCCTTGGCTTGCAGAAGTAATCGCACCGACCAAGGACAAGTAGGTAAAGAGAACACCTAAAATAGTAATTGATGTTACAAGAATTTCAATGGACGCCATGCTAGTTGAATATACTCAATACGTGTGTTCAACTATGTTGTTCCTACAGGAGGATTGTGTTATATATAGTGGCATATTGGACTCCGCATTAGCATTAGTTGTTCAACAATCGATGTAAAATAAATACTAGAACAGTTGGACAGCACATACCTAATTTCCTATTTATTGGTTGATTACCAACCTAGTCATTTTTTTATTACCAACCCAGTAAAATAGTCATATAGTTTTATATGTTTTTTCATAGTGCAAAAAATGACATGAATGATGAAACAACAATGTATCCTTATTTACTAATTTCCAATTATAACCAGTATTTCAGCCTCAGTGTTCCTATCATAATATTGTAAATTCAACTATATTTCCACGTTTCTCGGGCTAAGCTTCATTGCATTTTTTAAATTATGGACCTTCAAATGGCTGCTTGTGGTTGATTGTGATCCTGTAGATGGGTGTGTTTTGTATGGTGATATTGTGTGTATATATTGATGCTAGATAGTTGAGAAAACTTGTTGCTTTGGTGGAAGAGCCATTTGTTGTTTTTACTTGCTATGATGTTACTCTAGCAGTGGGGTGATCCCTGTCCATTTGATATGGTGTGAGAAATTCCCCCTGTTCAATGCTCCACTCTGAAATATTTCCTGCAGTCTCTTTGGGAAAAGACGTTAGAGGGGAAAGCAAATCAACCCCTACATCCACTTGGTGGAAGACCACCCATAAGTACAAGGGCACCCACTCAAACAAGGCCACCCTATCCACATTCACACCCACTGGACCAATAATATTCCCTTGGAAAGTCACTCAAGAGGACTGACATTGCTGCTTTGGTGGAATTTTCCCTCAAGTGGGGGTCTGCCTCCTCTGAGGAAATCACCTAGAAATGCCAATGCTGTGTACTTGGTGCTCATCTCTAAGGATGTCACCGTGGAGGGTTTCCGTATGAGCTACTATAGATTCTGTGTCAATCTCAAGTACATGAAGTCGAATGCTTCAATATATTAAAATTATCATGCAGAAAGTTGAATGTTGCAGAGTATTAAAAATATTATATAGGAAGTCGAATGATACATACTTGGACAATACTTTTTAATACTTCAATTGATATTTCAATTGGATCTAGTGATGTTCCATGTGCATCAAATGAGATATCATGTTTTGAGATAACATTTTTCATAATGGCAACAATTAACATTGTTGGTTCTACCATTGTAGTTGTTTTAGTATGCAGGACAAGGAAATTCTACGAACAAGATATTTATGGGAAATTCAATAAAGAGGTGCATCAAATGAGGTATCATGCTTTAAGGTAACATTTTTCATAATGGCGACAATTAACATTGTTGGTTCCGCCATTGTAGTTGTTTTAGCGTGCAGTACCAGGAAATTCTACGAGCAAGATATTTATGGGAAATTCAATAAAGAGGTCGATGATGACTCGTGGTTTTTCAATCAAAAAGTGTGATGTATTGGTCGAATCTAGAAATTAGCCATCATAAATTGATTTATGGGTGGCTTCCAATTAAGCATTTGTTTTTTAGACTTAAATCGTAATATCAATTTAGGCTCCCACAAGAAGAGAAGAGGCGAAGGTTCACAAGTTATTCTTATGCTCTATTAACAAATGTGATGAAAGAACAAATGCAGGCTTGTAATTTCTTTGAATAATTAAATGCAAGATAGTTTTATGTATAGGTTGTTGGATGTGTAGGTAAAACAAGTCTCATTTTCATTTGTTAAATAAGACATTGCAGAGTTGTAACAATAACTACTTTATCTTACACTTACAAAAAGGATGCCAACAATTATATAGTTCACAACTTTTGATTTACTAGTAGAAACCTCACCGCTTCTTAGATTTAACAAAAAAAACTCAAATAATTACGCCGTAAGGCGTTCTTATTTGAAAACAACTTTGCTGATGTGCAACGTGTCATAATGTGAAACCATTAGATTGGATGTTAGACGATTCAAACATTTTCAACCCTAGATGGAAAACCAAGGCAACATAATCGGTTATCGTGCAGAATTGGTTGAGAGGTGTTCGTTGTGGGTGTGTGAGAAAGCCAAGGCGGGGAGCAGACATTCAGCATGTTGACCACCGGGCTTTGCCAAGCTTGTTCAAGAGGTCAAGATCTAATCAATCGGGCTAATCGACATAGAGAGAGAGCGTGGTATGAGCGCCCAGGAACCCCAACCTCCTCGTGCTCCCGTTGTGCAACATTAATCCCCGGCTCTAAATTTTTTTCCCTCGTATGCATTTATCCCAGGAGGAACTAAACGCGATAATGATGACTCCAAAGACAGAAAGTGCACGCCGAGAGTGGGCACCCGTAAGGTATTCTATGCTGCGCAGGCCTGGTAGCGCTTCGTGGATTGCTTCACACCTTTCGCCTTTTTTAGCCTTTTCACCGCTCAAAAGATCGATTCCCATTTCCGGGTTTCTCCTTTGCTATCACCATGGTGGGCCGCACGTACAAGCAGAAATTTAATTGGGGGATTGCATTACTTTAAAATTTTAGAATGGCAACGTCAAAATTGTTTTGACTTTGTTTAACTTCCCCCTTTGTTAAATCTGGGAATTGTTATTATCCCGAATATTATTTTAATCGATGTGGATTCCCATTTTTACCGGTGGGGAAAATGTTGGTAAAGAAGTTTGGAAGGGAAATGGGCGGGACCTCTCCTCCTCGAATAAATGTGCAAGATTTGGTTTAGAAGTCAAAGAATCATCGAGATTTTCAACAATACGCTATCCCCACAAATTTTGTTCTATTTGCATACTCCAATATGTTGATTGCCCGCAGTTCAATTGCACCGAGCCTTTGACACCTCAACAAGTTGTCAACCGATCCTTCCTAAACGTACTTTGAGAGTGCGTTTGGCATTAGTTGAAGATGTCCCCACGTCGAGAAGTTTTATTGCCCTTTTCAAGATTGTTTCCGCTTATTGTGGAAGGAGATGTTCGCCCAACAACACCACAAACACATCTATTGTGTGCTCTAGGTCCATCATTTCCCGCCCAAGCTTTAGAGGCTTTGCCCTCGAACAATATGTATTTATCTTCCCAAGGTGTAGGCAGTGGAGGATGTACCGTGGTATTAGTAATAGGAGTGAGGACACTGGTATTAGTATGAGTTAATCCCCGTCCAAAGAATGGCCGATGCAATAATCAAGTTGTTGATCTCAGCTTTTGCAAGCTATATGGTTTCATTGATGTACAACCCGCCTGTCCTTGCTTTGTGCTTCGTTTGTATATGTAATCTTATATAGTGTTTTTTCATTTTAAATTACCCATCCATCTATCACAGTGCTCAGGGTCCATCATTTACCAAGCCTAAGCTTTAGGAGGCTTCTGAACAAGAGTGGCATGATCGTCCTCAAGTGAAGAGGGCAGGGAAGACAAATTGGTGGCATAGCAATGGGAGTTTGATCCTCGTCTTAAGAATGGCAGTATGCAATAATCCGGTTGTTGATCTCAGCTTTTGGCAAGCTGGCGGTTTCTGTGATAGACACCCCGCTACTCGTTAGGTCTGTATTTGTATACGTAACTATATAGTGTTTTTTCACTGTAAATTACCCATCCATCTATTGCGGTGCTCTAGGGAACCATCATTTCCCAAATAAACTTTAGGAAGCTTTTCCCCCTGAACAAAGAGATGTAAGTATTAATCTTCCCCGAGGTGGGAAAAGGTGGTAGGAGCACCCTTGGTATTAGTAATGGGAGTTAATCCTCGTCTAAAGAATGGCAGACACTAATCCGGTTCTAGATCCGCGTGTTTGGCAAGCTAAGTGGTTTCGGCAGGATAGACACCCCCGCTTATCCCGTTTAGAAGCCTTGTGTTGTATATGTAAAGTTACATAGTGTTTTTCATTTAGTCACATTTTTATCTTTCATCTAAGGTAATGAAGGCATTATTTATTTCGCCGAACCGTCATGTGTCGTCCTATCTCCTCGATTCATAAAAATGTGCAAAATTTCAGTACGTAATTCAAATTGAGGGATCCATACTTGCTTTCCTTACTTTATGTTAATTTAATCATATGTCGGCGGTGTTTCATCGTTGGTCGACCGTAATGCTTCATGCTAAATATTGTTCAATGCTTGGAAGAGCTTTCCGGCCGTAAGTAACACCCAGAGTTACACTTCTCACCTTGAATCTTAGCATATGCACCAAATACCAATAGTCGAATTCAATACATAACGTACCTTACTTGAATCTCGCTATATTTCAAGTTCAAATGCCAAATTTCTCCCATCAAGCCACACCCGTGGTGTATTAATCCTTCTTTCTTTTTGTAAACGGATTTTTTTATTAAAATGGCTATCTTTCAGTTGATTGCACACTTTAAAATTTTAGAAATTTGCAACGTCAAATTGTTTTGACTTTGTTTAACTTCCCTTGTTAAATCTGTAATCTACATATCCTGAATATTATTTTAATTGACAAATTCCCATTTCTACTGGTGGGGAAAATGTTGGTAAAGAAGTTTGGAAGGGAAATGGGCGGGACCCCCCTCCTCTGAAATAAATGTGCAAGATCTGTTTAGAAGTCAAAGAATCATCAGAGATTTTCAATAATATAGTTTGTTCCCACAAATTTTGTTCTATTTGCATATCTGACCATGTTATTTAGTAAGTACAAAGAAGAACAGGGTCGATTGATTACTGAGTTCGATTTAAAGACCTTTGTTTACCCCTCAGCAGTGTCAGCCAGTCCTTCTAAGCAGAGACTCTTGAGGAGTGGCGTTTGGCATTAGTTGAAGATGCTATTCCCAATGCTGAGAAGTTTTATTGCCCTTTTCAAGATTGCTCTGCTTTATTGTGGAAGGATGTTCCTGCCTCAACAACACAAACACATCTATTGCAAGCTCTAGGTCCATCATTTCCCAGCTAAGCTTTAGGAGGCTTTGCCCCTTGAACAATATGGGTATTTATCTTCCTAAGGTGTAGGCAGGGGAGGACAGCTGTGGTATTAGTAATAGGAGTGAGGACAGCTGTGGTATTATTAATAGGAGTTAATCCTGTCCAGTAATGGCTGATGCAATAATTTGGTTGTTGATCTGTAGTTTTTGGCAAGCTAAGTGGTTTCAGTTTGATAGACAACTCAGTTGTCCTGTTTAGAAGCCCAGTTTGTATATGTAATCTTATATAGTGTTTTTTCATTTTAAATTACCCATCCATCTATTGCAGGCTCTAGGTCCATCATTTACCAGCTAAGCTTTAGGAGGCTTTCCCCCTTGAACAGTATGGGTATTAATCTTCCTGAAGTGTAGGCAGGGGAAGACAGCTGTGGTATAGTAATGGGAGTTTGATCCTGTCCAGTAATGGCAGATGCAATAGTCTGGTTGTTGATCTGCAGTTTTTGGCAAGCTAAGTGGTTTCAGTGTGATAGACACCTCAGTTACCCTGTTTAGAAGCCCAGTTTGTATACGTAATCTTATATAGTGTTTTTTCATTGTAAATTACCTATCCATCTATTGCAGGCTCTAGGTCCATCATTTCCCAGCTAAACTTTAGGAAGCTTTCCCCCTTGAACAGTATGGGTATTAATCTTCCTGAGGTGTAGGCAGGGTAGGACACAGTTATCCTGTTTAGAAGCCCAGGTTGTATATGTAAAGTTATATAGTGTTTTTCATTGTCACATTTTTTATCTTCATCTAAGGTAATGAAGGCATTATTTATTCTTGCTGAATCTGGTCATGTCGTCCCTATCTCCTGATTCATAAAAATGTGCAAAATTTTATGCACAGAATTCTAAATTTTGAGGGATCCATACTCGGTTTCCCTTACGGTGCTAATTTACTCATATGTTGTTACAGGTTCACTGTTGGTCAGGAGACTGCAGCTTTTCTTGCTTCATGAGAAATACTGTTCAATGCTTGGGAAGAGTCAGGTCGTGCAAATAATTCAGAGAGTTATAGTCTGAAGGAGCATGGAGGCGTTGCATATGTTGCCTTCTTCCTCGATATTATGGAGAAAACAGATTTTCAAGCAAAGGTAATTTGATTTATCTAAATGCACCTCTCAAAAGTTGCCTCGATTTTACAACAAGAGTGTTTACTTCTGCTATTATAGATGAATTTATTGAAATCCAAAAGGAAAAGTAACATTGTGTTGATGTATTCAAGATCGATCAGTTACTGGCTTCTACGGACTCCAGCCAAAGAAAACTCAAACCCATTATATTTGTGGGCCATTCCTTGGGAGGGGCAGTTGCAACCTTGGCTACACTGTGGTTCCTGGAAAAGAGGTTAAGGCAAATCTCTCCCTTTTGTATCACATTTGGTTGCCCTCTGGTCGGAGATGAAAGAATTGTTGAAGCAGTTGGCCGTGAGAATTGGGGAGGCAACTTTTGTCACGTGGTTTCCAAGCATGATATTGTTCCTCGGATGCTGCTTGCACCGCTTGAGGAAATTGCTGCGCCTTTGACTGCTATTTTGCCATATTGGCATGGAGAACTCACATATTCTTCTATTAAAGAGGCTTGTAGGATTCTTCGCAATGTGTCTGCAGTATACTTCAAACGTATGTTTGATTCTCAAAAGTGGTCCTACGGAGCCACGGAGAGCTGCCTCTGAGACAACTACGAAAACACATTAATCTGTCCCGATGTCGTGATGCAATAATCTGGTTGTTGATCTGTAGTTTTTGGCAAGCTAAGTGGTTTCAGTTTGATAGACAACTCAGTTGTCCTGTTTAGAAGCCCAGTTTGTATATGTAATCTTATATAGTGTTTTTTCATTTTAAATTACCCATCCATCTATTGCAGGCTCTAGGTCCATCATTTACCAGCTAAGCTTTAGGAGGCTTTCCCCCTTGAACAGTATGGGTATTAATCTTCCTGAAGTGTAGGCAGGGGAAGACAGCTGTGGTATAGTAATGGGAGTTTGATCCTATCCAGTAATGGCAGATGCAATAATCTGGTTGTTGATCTGCAGTTTTTGGCAAGCTAAGTGGTTTCAGTGTGATAGACACCTCAGTTACCCTGTTTAGAAGCCCAGTTTGTATACGTAATCTTATATAGTGTTTTTTCATTGTAAATTACCTATCCATCTATTGCAGGCTCTAGGTCCATCATTTTCCAGCTAAACTTTAGGAAGCTTTCCCCCTTGAACAGTATGGGTATTAATCTTCTGAGGAGGTGTAAGTGAGATGGGGTCACCATTAGTAATGAGGTAATCACATCCCGATTAATGAGATGCATCATCAGTTCTAGATGCCGGTATTTATGGCAAGCTAAGTGGTTTCAGTGTGATAGACACCTCAGTTATCCTGTTTATAAGCCCAGGTTGTATATGTAAAGTTATATAGTGTTTTTCATTGTCACATTTTTTATCTTCATCTAAGGTAATGAAGGCATTATTTATTCTTCTTTGAATGCGGTCATGTCGTCCCTATCCTCGTTAAAATACTGTAAAATTTTATGCAAATTCCCAATTTTGAGGGATCATACCTTTCCGGTTTCCCTTCACCCAAGTTGCTAATTCTCATATGTTGTTGGAGTTCCTTGTTAGTCGGGGAAACTGCAGTTTTACAACACTTCATGCAATACATTCAATGCTTAGGAAAAGTCGGTCGTGCAAATAATTGATTTTAATTAGAAGAGCATGGAGGCGTTGCATATGTTGCCTTCCCATCATTTCTCAGAATTGAAAGTTTCATCGATGGAGAGGGGAATATAAAAACAAACAACCAGGTATTCTCAGATTGCCTCAAGGGTTACGATGATAAACCAGCCCAAGTCCACCAGGGAGCTCTTAAGTTGTTCTTGGATATTATGGAGAAAACAGATTTTCAAGCAAAGGTAATTTGATTTATCTAAATGCACCTGTCAAAAGTTGCCTCGATTTCACAACAAGAGTGTTTACTTCTGCTATTATAGATGAATTTATTGAAATGTGTTGATGTATTCCAGATCGATCAGTTACTAGCTTCTACGGACTCCAGACAAAGAAAACTCAAACCCATTATATTTGTGGGCCATTCCTTGGGAGGGGCAGTTGCAACCTTGGCTACACTGTGGTTCCTGGAAAAGAGGTTAAGGCAAATCTCTCCCTTTTGTATCACATTTGGTTGCCCTCTGGTCGGAGATGAAAGACTTGTTGAAGCAGGTGGCCGTGAGAATTGGGGAGGCAACTTTTGTCACGTGGTTTCCAAGCATGATATTGTTCCTCGGATGCTGCTTGCACCGCTTGAGGCAACTGCTGCGCCTTTGACTGCTATTTTGCCATATTGGCATGGAAAACTCACATATTCTTCTATTAAAGAGGCTTGTAGGATTCTTCGCAATAATGTCCTGCAGTATACTTCAAACTGTGTATTTGATTCTCAAAAGTGGTCATACAGGGCCACAGAGAGAAGCCCATACAGACCTTTTGGCACTTATGTTCTGCTCAAGCGATGGCGCAGCTTGTATTGACAATTCTGAGACCATTTTGAAGACGCTTCATTTCACAATGCAGAGCCATGAAAATCCTTCAGATGTTACAGTAGAGGACTGTTTGTCAGAGCATATAGTGTATGCTTCGGTTTTGAAATGTGTCGTACAAAACTCCAAAAGTGGGAGAAAATTAGCAAATCCTAATTCAAAAGTTTGCTACGACGTGGGAATTTCAGTGCAGTTAGAAGCGATTGCAATTGTTCATTTCTCTACCCATCTTTCTTTTGTCCTTTACGCTAACTCTTGTCTGGCGGCCATTGTTTATGTTATGAATTGATACATTAATCATTATTTGTGCAAGCATTTTAAATTCGTCTGGGCATCTAAGGCACTGGTCTCATTGATTCATCTTAAAATATCTTTTGATTTACTTAAATCTATCTTGTCATGCCCAACAATCTAGCTTGCCTGTAAGTTGCTAAGAAAAGCAGTTGTATAACAATCTAGCTTGCCTGTAACCTGTAACTTGCTAAGGTAAGTAGTTGTATCTCCTAGAACTTGTTGCTTCAACAACTTTCCCTCTCCATCTACCTTCAGGGACTAACCCCTAGCCTGCCTAGAAGAACGGAGTGGGTTAGGGTCTACCCCTTAGCCTGCCTAGAAGAACTGAGTGGACAGGGATCAGAGTGACAGCGCCTGCCCTGACTCATTGTTGCTTTTAGGACAGCCCCTGCCTTGCCCTAACTCGTTGTTGCTTTTAGGTGTACAAATTGGGCCACAAGAGAATGTTTTTATTTGAGAGAACACAATTTATATCTATTTTTGACAATCAATATCTTAATTTCTCTGTTTAACATCAAATTAATTACAATTGATTTCTTTCTAGCTTCTTCCTTACGGCATTTCCTTTGCAACATTAGATGCAATTGCTAATTTATGTTATTGTGTTCCTTACCTCCTCTCCCTTTCCAACCATCATAACTCAACCCACAAAGTACTTGTTTCACACAACAATGGGATGAAATGAGCAAGGAGAATAATCCTCACTTTACGGCCTCTAAATACTCGTCAACTCGCCTCTAAATACTCGTACGTTGCAATGCATGCACCCGACAACTCCAATACAAGTCGACTCGCCTCTAAATGCTCATCCGTTGCAACGCATGCACCCTACCACTCCAACACAAGTCAACTCTCTTTGTAGTAGAAAACATCCAGTCACCGGCTTACTAAGCAACTAAAACTAGGCCACTGATTTAAAAAGAGGTCAAATAATGGTAATACCATTCGATGGACAGGGTCACCTTCTCGCTTGCATTGAGTTTTGCAAGCGACCTACAGCATGAGGCCTAACCATTAAATTACTAGCTATTCATTCAATTAGAACTACTTTAAGGGTTGTAGCAGAGTGATCAGAGTTATCGAATTGGAATCAGAGGAGGAATCAACACCATATTGTCATGGTCACCATCATCGTCATGGTCACCTGAAACAAAAAAAAGTCGATGTGTTGAAAGGCACGACTAATTTCAAAAGCATCAATAGGTGGCCATGGAAGGCGCTCGACGATAGATTTATCTGTGCAACAGAGGAGCCTAGTCATATTACCCACCACGTCGAGGTAGATGATCCTGAACTAGTTTTACTTGGGCATCCAGAGGCTCAAAAGACAAAGAAATTCCCTATAAGGTTCCTTCAAATTTGTTTCAACGACGCAAAATTTCAATCGAACATCCAGTAGTACTCCTTTCACAACTATCAGTGTTTTCATTTCTCCGTCGACGACCAGGATTTTTAGAAGCTTAGCGAAGTCGATCTTAGAAGCTTAGCGGAGTTGATACTTAAACTAAAAGAAATTAAAGAGAAGTATGCAAATAATTATTCCTGCTAATTACTAATTTGGTTGTAGTTTTTAGTAGTTTACATAAACTAAATCTAAAAAAGTTAATCATCCATGTGTGAGATTCTACATATATATATTATTAACATTTTTTTAAGTTTAGTTTAACTACACCAATTTTCACTGACAAACGTTTTTTATTATGTATTATATTTGATTGGTACTAAAATCTCATTATTTTAAATTCGTTTCTATATTAGTTTATTGAAATAGAAATTCGTTTTGTTTAATTTATAATAAAACTAAATTAATTTTATAATAAAAAGTATTAGATAAATATATTTTTGGATTAATCATATTATTAAGATTTGGTCAATATTTATTAATGGCTTAATAATTTTAATTAACTAATTCATTAATTGCTAGTCTAAAACGACTAATTTTTAATGGCCAGTTTTTTTAGGTTAATACTGGGCAATGATGCATCCACACTATTTATTCATAAAGATCAAAATAGTAGTGCATCATGTTCTTCAATGTAAAGACTGTAATGATTGTTTCTTTTATATTTCTGTTTGATTTTCCAATTCTTTTTCTTAGGCAACACAATAATGCATCATGTTCTTCATTGTAATGACTGTAATGACTGATATCGAGGTTGTCCATAGAAAACGATATTGCATTCTATTCATACTCATAGGAGACAATGAGAAGCTCTAATCTCTGATTATGTATTCTCTAGATCATGTACTTTCATTAATATTAACCAAAATTGTTTTTTCTATTTGGAAAAAAATACATTTTAAATTGTAAAATTTGATTGACCATGCACGATGGTATCTTTCCTAGTTTCAAAGTCAACGCAACTTCAAATCATGCTCATAAGTAATAAAGTTTTGATGTGACTCATAATTTGTCAGTGGCAGCGAGCGACAATTGGTTCATTAGAATGCATTTTTGACATTTTAGAAAGTGCCCAGGAAATTTGAAATCAATGAGTAATGCAGGTCAGTTTCATGGTTTACTCGTTTCAAATTCATCACAATTTCAATTCACACACATAAGTACTACAAAGTTTTGAGGCTACTCATCATATTATAGTGGCATTTGAAGGACGATGACGTTTTCAAACTGGGCTGTAAACACGGAGTAACAAAGTTGTAGTGTATATTATATATTTGAAAATGTTTTATTTAAAATTAAGTAGAGATTTGTTGGAATCATAAGTTTAAATTGTGAAATCTAAATAATTTGATATTTCTAAAAATTTTTAAGATTTTGAATATATATATAACCAAACACCCATTTTGATGAGTACGCTACTACGCAAGCGACGTGACATTGTTGCAGAAATAAATAAAACGTAATGGATCCTAGAGGTTGTTGCGTTGCCATACCAACAATCATAATGGTGGGCTGCTACACTGATAGTTTTCCCTGTCGAGAATTTTCATACCAGTTTTTTCAGGCAAATATTAACAACCAGCCACTAAGCCAACCATTAGGCTAGTGGCTGGCTATGGTCATCCATGGGATGGATGGTGCCCCATTCACTCTGGCTACCACAACATGTTTTCGGGGAAGCAAGAAGTTGCATTTACGTTTGGACGCGACACATAAAGAGGACGGGGATGGCAGCAGTAAAGGAATGTAATAACAGTGCTTCGCTGGACGGTACATTAATTAGAATACCTAATCTATTTCCCGCGGATCGTTGGACGGTCCATTAATTAGAATACCTGCTCCATTTCCCACATTAGCTTGCACAAAACTCTATTCGAACTCATTTCAACCTGCCAATAAATTTCCCCGCTTTTCAAGTCGAGCGCAGGTATTTGTACATTCACAGGTAGGGGATGAAAACCTTGTTAAATTTGTTTAGGCCTCATTTCTGGGAATATTCATAAAATTAATAGATTAATCATGTTTACAATGTTTCCATCCGGAGTTTGTTTTCTCTTCTCTCGGAGATTTTTTATTTTTATTTTTCGATTGAGACTTCCAATTTTCGATATAATGGTAGGTATATCTGTAATTGTGCTGCACAATTAGAATTTCTTTTTCCGAATTAGAAGCAACATGATATCGTGTGTTTCTCTGTAAAAATATAAGAATGTCTAGAAGCATCATACTGAGAAATTGATTTTTCTATTGAGTAAAAATATCTTATGAAGTCGGTATATATGTGCTCGCTCGTAAACAAGTTTTTTGGTTATTTGTTTTAACATTAAAGCAAAAACATCACCTAAGTGGGCTTAGTTTCACCAAAGACAAACACAGAGAAAATATGTGGGTTTTTTTAAGTTAGGAATCCTAACCATTTTATGTTTATTTATACAAGTTTGGAATCACGCATGCCCATTCTCTACTGTATCTGATGTAAATCAAGCCTAGTAGTAAATTTGCATGCTGTAACAATCTCGTTTCTCTATTGTCTCTAATCTAAATCAAGACGAGATGCTACAATATGTTATGTTCAGGTTTCAACGAAAGGTTATTCTTTCTCTTAACGAATCAACTGAGCGGGTGTAACCTTATAAATATTATTAACCTTTCATTATCACTCTAGCAGAATGTACATTGGGGAAACTCTCATATACAATATTGGTTCAAGCCATGCTTTCTCCTATCTCATGATCACCGAACTAAACTGAACTAAAAGCGCGACGCTTTCTTGGAATCTGTAATCTTAATAAGGAGAAAGAGTAACGCCCTCTCCCTCATGGGAAAAAAAGTGAAACGTAGATATGCGTAGCCTATTGGTATAGAAAACCAATGAAAGAATAGCCATTGGTGCTGCCATTACACCTATTTCTTCTTTCAATGGTAATCAGTATGATATTACCATACTGATATGGAAGGTTTGGAACTTCATCACCATCTATTTGATTTTTTCCAGTTAAAGTAAGGTGCAGAAATATGTTCATTTCAATAATAGAAAACACTAAATACAAAGCCTAAAATATGTTCCATGTATGTATTATCTACCCTTCATTATCTACATCATCTACTGAGTTGGTGAATTAATATGCCAATTGGAAATTCACTTCTTCATATTCAATTTAGAAGGAAAACACAAAAATTTTCCATGTGTCCTTGCCCTTCATACACCCCTTGGCATCTATGAAATTGGGCAGTGTTCCCTGTTAAAATTGCATACAACTTTCAGTTTACCAGGAAAGCAAGTAGGTAGTCATTTTTGTTTTCAAATAAATATTGGTATTTATAGTGTGTAGTATATAATTTATTTTTAATATTACATAAATCCATCTATTAATCCATCTATGAGATTATAAAATATTTTTCCAATTATTTTAGATTTTCATATCTCTGCTTTCATTGTTATATGCAAAGGCCATTTCCTTCATCTATGAGTCCCAGCTATTATGGTTAGAAATCAAACCTTTTTCAATGTAATCTAGTAACTTGACTTTATATTACATGTTAAATAAATTCAATTATAATTAGCCTTTATTCATTTTATAATTATTTTTTTGGATTTAGATCTCTTGATCACTGAGAGTGAAGCCAAAAATTAAGGAGGGTTAGAAATCATAATGATCACAACTACCTTCCATCTTCCATTAATCTTAACAGTAAATTCTTCAGTTATCTCCATGGTTTACCTGTACCTTACCTACACAATAGGATGCATTCTCTCACCAAAGCAATTTTTTTTAATGAAATTAGTAAAAACTTATGGTGTAAAAATTTATGGTTTAATGATAGAATAGGCTCTCCGAAAATAGGATTGTAAAATTAAGGAGGGTTAGAAATCATAATGATCACAACTACCTTCCATCTTCCATTAATTTTAACAGTAAATTCTTCAGTTATCCTCATGGTTTACCTGTACCTTACCTACACAATAGGATAAATTCTCTCACCAAAGCAATTTTTTTTAATGAAATTCGTAAAAACTTATGGTGTAAAAATTTATGGTTTAATGATAGAATAGGCTCTCCGAAAATAGGATTGTAAAACAGAGGATATAAATATATGCAGGCATGTATTTATCAAATTCAAATAAATAGAAATATGTAAAGTAGATTAAATATTGAAAGTATATTATTTAAAGTTTTGTATTATAAAGAATAAAAAATAATAGATATTGACATTGACATTCAATTTTATGAGTAACTATTAATTGATGATACACATGTATATTTAGAAAAATGTTTGTATATGATTCTATTTCAAATATAAATGTGGTTTATATATGTATATTTTAAAAAAACTTTTGTATATGATTTTATTTCAAACATAAATGTTGTATGTAATGTGGAATATATATGGTTCATTTTAATATAGAATTTGAATGAAAGTTCAGTTTATATTACACATCATATAATTGGTTTAATTGTGTATATGAATGAATACATAAATTCTCACAATATGTTATTCTAGGGAAAAACTATGTATTTTGTTTAGTATATGGTTATATTGTATATTTCAAAATTTCAAAATATTAGAAAAATAATATATTTAAGTATTTGTAAGATGTGTATTCCCCAATTTTTTCATATTGAATTTTAATCAATCTAATTTTTTTGGTATCAATTCCAACTCGAACTAGAATTCAAATTCGGACTTGGTAACTATGGTGTAAGTATTCAACTATTATTGGGAATATACCAATGCACTTAATGATTGACATCCAAATGTATTTTTCAATTTATATAGTTAGCCTTATCTTGTTGACTTAGGAATTTGTATTTAAATATTGTTATGATGGCTTGGGAATCTCTAATTCTCAATTAAATTCATTAAAATATATATATTTTTAAATTATGTTATAAATAGAGATATTCTTTCTTACGAATAGCCATACACATAGATATTGAGAATCATAATGGAGGAGAGAACATAGTACCATAGGAGAAGTAAACTATTTGCGTTGTTAAAGTTCTAACAATTGTGAATTCTTAGATAGCTCTTCTTTCCACAAAGGTCAAGCCCACTTCATAGGTACAAACTTGATTAGTTATATTAGTTTAGTTTTCTTTGGTTTTTTCATTTGAATTCAACACTTTTTATTATTTTTTAATTTAGAGTTTGACAACTAAATCTTGTTCATTGTCTTTGATAATTAATCTAGAATGGCACATAAATTGTGTGAACTATAACAATGACTTATCCATTTAGTGATAATGAATTATGTGGATTAAAATAAGGAGTGGAACATATTCTTTTAGTGTGTGTTTTCTTCGCTTTCTAACATAGATATGAAATAAGTGGGATCTAGAAGTTACTATTCATTCACTCATCGTAAAAATTTAGCTACAAAGGAGATCTTTGAACTATGCATATAAAGGGTACAATATCTCACAAATTTCCTTACCCCTAGTAGATGTACTAAATGAACATGTAGATTAATAGCCTTTCTATTCATCCATAGTTTCATTTCCATTTCTCCTCATATTAGTTAAAGTATTTAAAAGAAATATATTATCTATTTTTTCCAACCATCTACCAAATAAAGCATCTCTACAAGCATCAACAAGATTAATACTATTATCAAGATATTGAATAAACCATTTCCTAACATCTTTCTTCAATGATAAAGAAAATAAATTATAAAAAAAAAATCAAGATATCCAAATCTAAGAGTTTTATCAATCCATGAAAGGCATCCCAATATTCATTAGCACTAACAATATTATCGCCATGAAATAATAGGCTTTTCCTTATATAAAATGTGGAGATAACCATGAAAAGGATATAATACATTATCAATAGAGAGGACCCAAATATATCAAGACTTGGAATCAAAACTAATAACACAACCTTTCAGAATTCAAGGCAAGATTAAAGTTCTCGACACTTTCAAGTCAACACTAAAACTTCATATAAGGTGAGAAGAGGTTGGGGGAAGGATTTCAAGTTTTCATTAATTTTGTTAATAGGGTTTGATAAAATGGAGGAAGATAATCCTTAGTTTTTGCTTTCTCATTAGGAAAACTAGAGCTTTGAATACCCACAACTTAATTTCTAACACCATTTCAAACCCTAGGGCCAAGGAATATCCTCCCATGTTAATGACTTATATTGTAACAACAAGAAAAGGAATATTGATACCTTAGGCCAAGGATTTTGATACCTTAGGCCACATATATGTGCATATCTTTTGTATATGCGCACATCTTCTATATATGTGCATATATGGAAGTTGCGTATATACAGTAGTTTCACATATACAGAAGACATGCATATACGGAAGATATGCACATATAAGGAAGTTACACATATACGAAAGGTATGCGCATATAAAAAACATGCACATATACAGAAGTTACACACATATGGAAGATATGCGAATATACAGAAATTTTGAAAAAATTAGTCTCTATATAGGCGCAAATTCCATATATGCGCATTTTCTACATATTTACATATCTTCCATATATGCGCAAATGGATATGCACATATACAGAAATTGCACATACAAAAATTGTGCATATATGGAGGTTTCATATATACAGTGGCTGAAGTTGTCCATAAATTATGTATATGCATATATTCCATATATGCATAACATTTGTATATCTGCATCTATTGTACATGGACGAGTTTCATATATGTGCATATACGGAAGCTACGCATATACAAAATTTATGCGTAACTTAAACCTCCTTATATATATAGCTTATGTATATCAACAAATTTCGTATATGTGCATATATTCTATATATGTACAATTTTTGTACATTGACATATATGAAAGTGTGCATACACAAAAGATATGCGCATATATGGAAGTTTCACATATACGAAAGATATGCGATACAAAATATGTGCACATCTTTCGTATATGCGTAACTTCCGTATATGTGCATATTTGGAAGTTGTGCATATATAATAGATACACATATATAGTAGATGTGGATATACAGAAGAGATGTGCATATATGGAAGTTTCACATATATGAAAGAGATTCACATATATGGAAATTGTGCATATACGGAAGTTGTGCATATCTCGAGACTGACATATATGTGCATATCTTTTGTATATGCACATATCTTCCCTATATGTTCTTATATGGAAGTTGTGCATATACAGTAGATGCACACATACAGAATACATGCATATACGGAAGCACATATAAGGAAGTTACACATATACGAAAGATATGCACAAATACAGAAGTTGCACATATTCAAAAGATGCACATATACAGAAGTTACACATATATGGAAAATATGCGCATATATAGAAGTTACGCATATACAAAAGTTGTACATATACAAACAATGTGCGCATATATGGAAGTTATTCATATATGAAGGTTGTCGTAGATGCATATTATGAAATTTTTACATTCCTTCTGTATATGTACATTTTCTGTATATGTGCATATACCGAAGTTGCACATACATGAAATTTATGTGTATATCTTCCGTACATGCACTTATTCCGTATATTTTCATGTTTGGAAGTTGCACATATATAATAGATGTGCATATAGAGTAGATGTGCATATGGAGAATAGATGCGCATATACGGAAGTTGCGCATAACCGAAAGAGATGCGCATATACAAAAGTTGTGCATATACGGACGTTGCGCATATCTGGAGACTGTCATTGTTGGCTTGAGGGGTCTTGACCCAGGTTCGGAGGTTAAGGTTTGCCAACAAACCCATATACTACTGGACCTTTCGGAAATGACCTACTTTCACAGGCCAAAGTCTTACCGGAAGTAGTATGGGAGGGTGCTGGAACCAGGTTTCTGCACCCTGAGAGAGAGTAGGTAATGTGAGGCAGATTTGTATGATTACTTACTAGTTCCACACAGAACGAGTCTATTCGCAGCTCTTTTAATGGTGAAATCAACATATAACCATATAAAAGCTATCAGATTTAATCAATACATTCATATCCATGTGCGCATTATCAAATGCCATCACAGATCACTATAATCGCATCCAATGATAGATCATAGATATACTTATGCCAAAACACAGTTACATTCGCAACTTAAATAATCATCACATATATGCTTCAGTAGTAAACATAACCAATTTAGATAGCACACAGATACTTTAACGATACTTTGCATTCATTAGCATTCAAATCCACTTACAACCAAAACTTGCATGCGCACACAGCCTAGCAGGGTCCACACACAACAGGACCAAGGATCTCCGCACACACAGCTAGCAGGAGTCCTTACCCAAAACAACCCAAAATGACATCTAATAGTTTGGACGTAGCATCCATCTATTAACTTACCTCTTACAAGACCCAACTATCTATCTATTTATAATATCATAGCCTTCGCTATCCCATGGTTTGCAAACCATGGTTTGCGGACCCTAGACCTACCCTTTAAACCATTACAACACATTAGGGGCTTTGACCCACCCCAAAACCCCTACGCAGGACCGAATTTAACAAAATTGTATCAAAAACGCAGGTTAGGGAACCCCATTCCAAGAGGCCCCTAACACAATCTTGTGACTCGTCTCAAGTCACTGTGGCCGTGGGGTTTCCACATTTGCCTGCAGTAGCCTGATCGCATCAACCAACGTGGGCAACACTCCACTCTGCGTAGCCGCGTTTTGAACAATATCCACCAACTTCTGCGAATTTGGGCCTTCTGTAGCAGTAGTGATGCTCTCCAACGTCTGGTTCAGTTGCTTGACTGTGATATCGACGTCCTGAGAGAATTTTAGGGCTTCATCAGCCCAAGGATTAAGGCATTTGCTGAGAACCTTCTTTTTCTGGCGGAGTTCTTCAATATAATCTCTGAGTGTATGGCTGGTACGCAGTCGTGCCAGGCATTGAGCAGGGATCAGGGTAGGCATACTGGCTTCCAGTTGCTCAAACTCTTCTTCCTTCTGGCGCAGCTCCTGAGTGAGTTCGTATAGGAGAGGATTGTGCTGCACCTTAGTCCACAACTGCATAGATGTCTCCAAGAGTCCTACGCCCTGAGCAATCTAATCTGTGATGATATTGGTGGCCTCTGTGACCAACACATCTCGCTCGACCCTTACCTCAGGTGACGTTTCTGGCTTTAATTTGGCCTACAAGGCCACAATTTGTTGTTTCATCTCTGTCTTTACTGCCTGGATCTCAGTCCTTGAAGCCTTTAGTGCTGCAACTAGCCCCGCAATCTTGGCCTAGGGGGTGGTAGAAGTCGGGATATCTTCAGTGACATCTGCATAGAGCCTATTGATTATGCGTTCCAACTCTGTCTACTACACGACAGCGAGGGTACATGTAGCCTGTGCCTGGGACACCTCAGCGGTTTTTTCCTCAATCATTTGCTTAGCTGTATTGAGCTGTTGGTGCACTCGACGGTCTTTGTGTTAAAAATCCTTGAACAGGGATGCGTGGAGGATTTGCAATGGTTCATGTGGCAATCAGGCAAGATCCAATTGTACCTCTCTACAGGCCTGGACTTACGCTCCTAAGTCGAGTGGACTCAGCATGAGGGCTATGCCTGGTAGAGGGCAGAGGCGGCTTTCCGCTATGATGATCAATGTGCTGCTTGTCGCTGGAGCTGGTCTTGCCTGAACCATACTTGTTTGCAATGTGTCAGTCTTGAGCTGCAGGGCTCAGAGCTTAGACTGGAGTGTAGCGATCATGGCCTTCTGCTACTCTTGTAGAGCCAACCATTTATCTTTTACAGCGAGGGTGACTGCATTCATAATCTACTCTAGGTCCTCCTCTGTCAAAGTGACTCTTGTGTCCCGTTCCGACCGTGTAGCTCGTTGCTTCTTCTAAGGTCCTTTAACAGGGTCATTAGTCCACTTTGTACCTTGAGGGGAGTTAGCACCTCCCGCATCCAGACCCTCTGCATCTAGATCCTGCTGCGATTCCTTCTGTGATTTTGGTTCCGCTCCTTTCCCAGTATTCTTGCCCTGCTGCAAATCCTTTAGTGATTCCGAGTCCACTCCCTTCCTAGTACCCTTGCCCTATCCTCTGGTCTCTTTGGTGGTATCGGGCGGGGTGACCTTCGTGGTGCTCATACCTGCAGTGTCCTTTGGACTTGATTTGAAGCCGAGCTTCCAGTGTGGAGGCCAAGTGGAAATAAGGCAGTCAATCTCCTCATCAGCAACCATGTATGGGAGTGATACCCATGCTGGATCCTTGCGGCCTCGGATCTGTACATTATGCATTTTTACTTGAAACGTTGTGATTCTCTTGTACTTATCATAAATTGATGGCGAAAAGTGTGGCCGGGAGTGAATGGCAGCTCCGAGCCCACTCTGAAATAAGACCCAGAAGACCTCATTATATTCAATCTATTTTTCGTCCTTTGAATCCCATAGATTTGAATACCGTGCCCCTTCGCACATATCCAGCTCTTGGTCAGGGAGGACTGAATCCTCCAGGGCTTCCCATGCAACCAAGGTGATGAGGAGTAGCAACCAAGAATAGCAAAATGCCCTTCCCAGATCTTGGGCTTCACACACATTCTCCAGAAATTCAATGCACAGGAACTGGGACCAGTTGAAGCAGACCCCTTTTTCACAGCGGATGGCCAACTAGATGACATATGTGGGGACCGTGGCAACCTGACACTTGCACATCATCTTGGAGGCTGATATTAAGGTGCCCATATGCACATCGGGGTCACTGATGGTGTTGATCATGAACCCCCTCGTGTTTCGTTTAATGTGATAATCAACACACACCTTCTCAACAATCTGTTGTTTGAATTTCTTCCCAACACGTTCCATGGGATTCGGCCCTTTCATGGGTAGACCAGTGATACGGTGGATAAGCGCTGCATCTATAGGGATGCGGTCCTGAATCCATAAGCAGTCGTCGTGGACCAGAGTGAGCAGTTGCCGCACGATCCTGTCAATGATATTATAATCGCTGAAATGAGGCATTCGAAGCAAATTTAAGAGCCCAGACCCAACTAGTTCACTTGCCCACGACATGGGGACGACCTTCAGTACGTCATTCTCCAACACCCTCTCCAGATACAACTTCGGTGCAAGGTCATGATCATCGAATTTGACCGTGTGGAGCTTGCCAAAGGAATCTCCAATAATAGGGACCTCACCCGGTATCAGAGGCATCTGTATATAGGCACACATCCCATCGAGGCTATTGGGTGTGCACACCGAGGGCCTGCGAGGACGCACATAGGGTGGTAACCAGCTTATTGGCTCAGCGAGCCAGGCCTCCTACTGAGCAGACAAAGGTATTTTTAATGGGTTAGGCAATCGTTCCTCGGGCACCACTCGCAGGGACTTCACATTTTGAGGGGAGGTGCAGGGCTTCACCCCAACCCATTTTATAGGTTTCCCCAACCCTTTCTCTTTTCCTTTCCCCTTATGCTGTCCCTTGCTCGGTGTGGACAAAACCTCCTCAACTGCGGGGTTGACTTCCAATACTTCCTCAGATTCTTGCTTCGTTGAGGCCACAGTCTGTGATGATTCAGTAGGATTGGTCGTCGTCATTCTGGCACGAAAAATGAACTCAGGGTTGCTACTATCAAAGCGTGTAGCACGCCCAGACATTAGAAAAGTGCAATAGGCACAGAGTTTTGAAAAGCACAAACTGTTCAAGATACACAGAACCTTATTCTGATCTATCCCTCTGCTTTTATAACCACAGATGTCACTGAACGGTTGGGTGAGGTGTAACAGAAACTTACCATCATGTAAACGGTAAAATATCTTCGGAAATCACCTCATTAATTACCGTTCACCCACTCCTTTCAACGGTAAAATTTTATTTTTACCCATTTTTAATCTTACAACGGCTAGTTTTCATAGCTGTAGATTACCCCCGTGCTTCCATCTCAACTCCTACACTCTGAGCACACCCATGCGCTCCCAGTGCACCTTCTGTGCTCTGAGCATAGCCATGATTTTCCATTGCACCTCCTGCACTCTGAGCATACCCTTGCGCTCCTCGCGCACCTCTTCGGGACTCCAGACCTGTGATCGACCTCTACGCAAACCATGGTCCCGCTTGCGGTTATCCGTCCTCTTGCACATATCCCGCCCCAGACAGCTACTCCAGCCATATAGTAATTTGATCCAGTATGGTTTTAGCCGGCTGCCATTGACATAGCTTCATACCATATCATCGCGCAGAGTAGCTAGCCGGACCGCTCCTTTTTCAGTAATTTCCTTTACCATATAGGGACCTAGCCACTGTTGACGAAACTTCCCCAGGTGTTTTGAAAACTGGCTATCGTCTAGCAGGACCAATTCTCCCACCGCAAATATCTTTTGCCGAATATGTCGATCATGCCATGCCTTATCCCGGGCCTTCTGAACCTGCTGATGGAAATTGGCAATGAAATGATCTTCCTCCAAGGCCACAAGCTGGGCTAGCCACTCCTCCATGATATCAGACTCTGCCATGTTGGTAAATGCTGCGATGCGCAGGCTAGGAACAAGATACTCTATTAGCATAATGGCCTCCTTTCCATAAACCATCTGAAACGTTGTTTTCCCAGTAAGCTTCTTGCAGGTGGTTCGATAGGCCCAAAGGATTGACGGGATGCGCACGTCCTAGTCACTGCGATCGGCATTGTAGACCTTAGTCAGTGCCTACTCCAAGATTTTATTAAAAGCTTCTATTGCTCCATTTTCCTGTGGGTGATAAGGGGTACTCTTTGCGTGGTGAATCCAAAATTCTTCAGTTAAAGCTTCTATCATTTCATTAACAAAATGGGTACCTCTATCACTCATCAAGATCGTCGGACAACCAAACCTAGTTAGGATATGTTCAAAGATGAAGTGCGCAGTGGTGTTTGCAGTGCAATATTTCACATCTTGTGCTTCAGCCCATCTAGTTACATAATCCGTTACAGTAATGATATAGCTCACACCGGTCTTCTTTCCTCATGGGTTAGGCAATCGTTCCTGGGGCACCACTCGCGGGGACTTCACATTTCGAGGGGAGGTGCAGGGCTTCACCCCAACCCATTTTATAGGTTTCCCCAACCCTTTCTCTTTTCCTTTCCCCTTATGTTGTCCCTTGCTCGGTGTGGAAAAAACCTCCTCAACTGCGGGGTTGACTTCCAATACTTCCTCAGATTCTTGCTTCGTTGAGGCCACAGTCTGTGATGATTCAGTAGGATTGGTCGTCGTCATTCTGGCACGAAAAATGAACTCAGGGTTGCTACTATCAAAGCGTGTAGCACGCCCAGACATTAGCAAAGTGCAATAGGCACAGAGTTTTGCAAAGCACAAACTGTTCAAGATACACAGAACCCTATTCTGATCTATCCCTCTGCTTTTATAACCACAGATGTCACTGAACGGTTGGGTGAGGTGTAACAGAAACTTACCATCATGTAAACGGTAAAATATCTTCGGAAATCACCTCATTAATTACCGTTCACCCACTCCTTTCAACGGTAAAATTTTATTTTTACCCATTTTTAATCTTACAACGGCTAGTTTTCATAGCTGTAGATTACCCCCGTGCTTCCATCTCAACTCCTACACTCTGAGCACACCCATGCGCTCCCAGTGCACCTCCTGTGCTCTGAGCATAGCCATGATTTTCCATTGCACCTCCTGCACTCTGAGCATACCCTTGCGCTCCTCGCGCACCTCTTCGGGACTCCAGACCTGCGATCGACCTCTACACAAACCATGGTCCCGCTTGCGGTTATCCGTCCTCTTGCACATATCCCGCCCCAGACAGCTACTCCAGCCATATAGTAATTTGATCTAGTATGGTTTTAGCCGGCTGCCATTGACATAGCTTCATACCATATCATCGCGCAGAGTAGCTAGCCGGACCGCTCCTTTTTCAGTAATTTCCTTTACCATATAGGGACCTAGCCACTGTTGACGAAACTTCCCCAGGTGTTTTGAAAACTGGCTATCGTCTAGCAGGACCAATTCTCCCACCGCAAATATCTTTTTCTGAATATGTCGATCATGCCATGCCTTATCCCGGGCCTTCTGAACCTGCTGATGGAAATTGGCAATGAAATGATCTTCCTCCAAGGCCACAAGCTGGGCTAGCCACTCCTCCATGATATCAGACTCTGCCATGTTGGTAAATGCTGCGATGCGCAGGCTAGGAACAAGATACTCTATTAGCATAATGGCCTCCTTGCCATAAACCATCTGAAACGTTGTTTTCCCAGTAAGCTTCTTGCAGGTGGTTCGATAGGCCCAAAGGATTGACGGGATGCGCACGTCCTAGTCACTGCGATCGGCATTGTAGACCTTAGTCAGTGCCTACTCCAAGATTTTATTAAAAGCTTCTATTGCTCCATTTTCCTGTGGGTGATAAGGGGTACTCTTTGCGTGGTGAATCCAAAATTCTTCAGTCAAAGCTTCTATCGTTTCATTAACAAAATGGGTACCTCTATCACTCATCAAGATCGTCGGACAACCAAACCTAGTTAGGATATGTTCAAAGATGAAGTCCGCAGTGGTGTTTGCAGTGCAATATTTCACATCTTGTGCTTCAGCCCATCTAGTTACATAATCCGTTACAGTAATGATATAGCTCACACCGGTCTTCTTTCCTCATGGGTTGATTGGCCCAATGAAGTTGATGACCCATTTGTCAAAATCTTGCGGGGCCATTTGCAGTTTCAGGGTCATCTCAACTCTGCGCGACAACCTTCATGTCCTTTGGCATGTATGGCATGCTTTGTAATAGTCGTGAGAGTTGTTATGCAGTGTGGGCCACCATAGCTCGGCTCTCAAGATTTTCTTTGTCTTTGCTTTCCCTGTGTAGTGACCTCCTGCCACGCCCCCGTGGGATTCTAATAAGATGGCGTGCCTTTCATGCTTCAAAACGTATCTTCATAGCACCTCGTCAGCTCTCAGCTTATACAGATGGCCCATGATGATGGTAGAATCTGCTGCACGGGTTACTAGTTCTTTCTTCTGTTGCACCAAATACTCTGCAGGTGCCATCCCCGTAGTTAAGAAGTGAATAATGTCGGTGAAGTGCACATCCACTACCTTAACAAAAAACAGTTTCACATCAGGAAATCCTTCTTCTAGTTTGATCGGTTCTTCGCCATTTTCGATTCAGGATAAGTGGTCTGGCCCAATATTCAACTTCCCCAGCTTTATGATGATCTCAAAGTCATATTCTTGAAACCACAATAGCCATCGACAGATTCCCCCCCCCAACACAGGCTTATTCACCAGGGACTTCAAAGCTGAGTGATCCGTGAACATCTTGAAGTGCCCCCCCAACAGGTAATGTCGACATTTCTACAGGGCATACACCATGGCTAGCCCTTCGTGCTCAGTAGTGGAGTAGTTACCCTCTTCACTATAGAGCTTTCTACTGGCAAATGAAACTGGATGGTAAATGTCCCCATCCCCCGGCTGCGTCAGGACAACTCCCAGGGAAATTATTGAAGTGTCGACATGAACATGGAAAACCTTCGCCTAATCAGGAACGATGAGGATAGGCACAGATACCATATTTTCCTTGAGTAACTCAAATCTTTTCTGACTCTCGTCATCCCAAAAGAACGACAGATCCTTCTTTGTAAATTTTTCCATGGGTGTCGTCATCAGTGCGTACCCTTGAATAAACTTCGTGTAGTAGCCTGTGTGTCTGAGGATAGAGCGCAACTATGCCTCAGTTGTAGGGACTGCCAAGTTGATGATAACCGCCACCTTGGCAGGGTCAACCATCAGCCCTTGTCGACAGACTATGTGACCCAACAGGATCCCAAATGGCACGTAGAATATGCACTTCTTGATATTTAGGGAGATTTGGTGCTCTCTACAGGCGTCCAACATCATGTGCAGGTTCTAAATGTGGTGCTTGACTAACCCAAATACTGTCCAATCATCAAAATATACTTCCAAGAACTTGTGGATGAATTCCTTAAATACTGCAACCACCACCCACGAGAAGATGGTAGGGCATTCTTGAGCCCAAACGTCATGACAATGTACTAGAAAGATCCCCATTTAGTGGCGAGCGTAGTTTTGCTGTGATCCTCAAGTGCTATCCTAATCTGGTGGTAGCCCGAGAACCCATCCATGAACAAGTACGCCTCCTACCCCCCCACACTATCAAGAATTTCATTAGAAAAGGGCTTAGGGAAGGGATCGTGGATGCAGGCATCATTCATCTTGCACAGGTCGATACAGATTCTTATTTCTCCTTTAGCCTTTTTCTCCTGGACCACCATATGGCTCACCCAATCTGACTGTTCTACTGGTTCAATGATACTTGAGGCTAGAATTTTTTCGATTTCTTCCCTGAATTTCTACTTATACTTGGGGTTCAATCAATAAGGGTGCTGCTTTACAGGGTGCACATCTGGCTTTAGGATTATGCGCATGACCCCTAGGTCCCCTGTAATTCCTTTGAGTTCCGAGAATTTTGTCGGAAATAGGTCCTGGTATTCGATGAGGAGTTTCGCAACTCTTCCAAAATCATCATCATCCCAATAGTCCCCTATTTTAGCGAGCTTAGGTCGCTCCTCTGTCCCAATGTTGAATTCTCACAACTTTAGAGGCTTAGTGACATTGACGGTCTGCAGTGGGGGTCCAGCAACTGTGCGCTCCCCTTCTGACTCTGGGATAGAGATATTTCATGGGTCTTCATCACATTCCTCCATTGACAGATTGCGACAGTTGACTATAACCTGCATCTGTGCCTCCCACGTTGGTGTCCCATGCGTTGCACGAGGGCGTGATTCATCAAATACTAAGGCATCTATATCCTACAGAGCTTTGTCGAGCGCCTCTGTTCCGCCTACCAAACTGAATGTCCCTACATTTTCGTCCTTCAGGGTTTCCCAGTGGCAGGTGCGTTGGTGTAGTTTTGCATCTAAATACCATGCGGTGGGGATTGGCCCCAAGGCATGAATGAACAGGTGGACCCATTTTTTCGTAGTTCTTTCACACCATTCCTCCATCCATGTGGTCAAGTGTCACGTGGGTCCCCTGGGCCAAGTAAAGTCTTTACGCGCACGTGAACCAGAGGTTCGAACTGTAGGCTCATCATCTCACGACACTCTTCCCAATCCTGGAACGTTCCCTTATGCATGTCCCACCACCTCATAGGGGTCGCACGCACAACTAGCTTAAGGGCCCACATCCTTCGATCTCTTGGGACTTCGGCTTCAAATTTTCACAAAAACTCCTTAATACTACTAGAACTGTCAAAGTAGGGCATTTATCTTACCTCTGAGGAGATACACCGGAGGTTATTTATGATTCTAAGACATCGTAGCGCAGACACATCATGTTACCGATTCTGCCAATTTTCTATCTCCCCATCAGAGTCAAAGAAGAATTCACTATCCTTCTCCCAGCATAGAACACCATCAACCATAGGATTGATCCAATCCTCATCCCAAGCGGTTAATTTATAGATGTGATCCACATCCTCTTCTTCGCGCACCGGTTCTATATACTATTCTCCTTCTGCAGGGTCTAGTGGGATTATCACCCTCGTACCCTCATTCTCAAATACCATGCTTCTTTTCTTTAGGTTGATAATTCCTCCCATATCTATAGCCCAATCTAGTCCCAGGAGCGCAGGGTAAGGGTCTACATCTTCCACAATCTAAATTACTTCAAAGTTGGCTCGTACCTTAACCCCTGCGATATCTACCATAATCTTTGACAACCTCACCAATGGTATGATCTTCTGTTGGTTAGCCATGTGCATCTGTATAGTAGACCATTCCAGCTTAGGTTCTCCCATCTGCTGCCAAGTTTGATTGGGTAGTACGTTCGCATCTGACCCCAAGTCCAAGCTAACCTGATCCATTTCATAATCGCCAATCTGCGCTGTTAGTTGAATCTCTCGACTAGTGCACTTCTTATGCTTGTAAAGTTTGTGTACATCCTTAACTTCCGTGAGAGGGTTAGTTTTCTCTGCTCAGCTGTCTATTAGAGCTTGAAGATTTTCTACCGCCTTCTGGTTGCGTAGCAGCTTCATACATGCCTATAGAAATGGTTTTACTTCGTCGTCCATTCATAGGGTTAATGGGGCCTTGGAAATAAGTGCCTCATCCTTCGTAAAGTCGTTACAGGCTGCGAGGAAGGTTTCCTTCTCCTTATGTAGGTCTAAGCTTTCCTGCTTGACAATAGCTTTCCAAATAAGATATTCAGCCATGAATTTCTCCTCATCTCCCCCCGTAGTCATGCCACTGCGCGTTATGACATTAATACTTGGCCCTTCATCACGTGGTTCCGTCTTTACCCTCTACACGTTCTGCGTAGGTGTCTGTTGTTTTTCCTGCATTTTTTCTATCATAATTGGAAAATCTTCAATCGCATGGTCTATTTATCGACAATATCGGCAAGATTGTCTCACAGGGTTCGGATAGTCCCTCGCAAAGTGCCTTATTTCTCCACAGTTGTAACAGATCAATTGTCCTCTTCCTTGACTGACGCTTCCACCCCTTCCCCCTCCCCTGCCCCTTGTTGGGGATCCTTCTCTGCTTGAGGGAGATAGTGATGAAGAAGGGTTAGCCTGTACCCTGTATAAGTTTCCTCGATCTATCATCAAGGCATAGGTCCGGCAGTTATGTTCATCATGTCCTACTGATTGGAAAAATTGGCACCATTGTTGCCTCAACTCTGGAACATAGGCACCAAGACCGGGACAGTGGTTAGTGTTGTGTAGCCTAGCAACACGACAATCGATGCACCATAATGTCAGATCACTTGGCCACGTAGCCACCTTAGCGCGCAGTGTTCTGGGTCCCCCAACTTGCATGTAATATGTCAGTAGAGGAAACTGATCCTTGGTATGGTCAGACACCCTGCATCTTATGCACCATATGTTGGTGCTAGCCTCTTTTCTCCATTATTTTCATAGATTCTTTTTCTCAATGTGCATTTCCTCCAGTTTTCCCTAGATCTGCTGAACCCCAAACTGAGCATCATCTCTTGGCGCAACCTTTAGTTTCATAGAAATCTCCATGGCTTTCTCTTGCGTTGCAATTTCCTGCTGACTCATAGGTCCACGCAAGTGAGGCAACAGCATAGCGATAAACCATTCCTTGTGTTGCCTATCATCATACTGAAATTACCCATCTCTGATAACCTTCTTCAACCACTGATCAGCTTCCCATACCGATTCGGTAGGTCCCTGTTTAAAATCTTTCAAGTCAACAACTATTTGAGAGTAGGACTTAGGCTTCCGAAACTATTGTTTTAAAGTTGTCTTAATCCCTTGAATAGATGGATCTATGTGTTGTCCTACGTACCCCATATACCAGTCCAACGCCCTTCCTTCAAAGGCAAGTGATAGTTGCGCTCTCTTTACAATGCCAGTAGCCACATTCTGCGCAGTCCATACTGGTTCTGCTACAAACCAAAATCGGTCCATATCTTCATCCCCTAAACCCCTGAAAGTGGTCAGCTTCATGTGGGTGGCCATATCTTCTTTTGGTGGTGGCGGAGGTGTGGGCAAGTTCTTACCTTTATGCTGACTTGAGGGTGGCGTAGCTGGATGACTATCTCCTGTGTGTGCAACCGACTCTCTTATCAGACTATAGATGGATCTATCCCCTTCTTGATTAGTTCGGTAATACTTACCACTTCGAGTCGTACTTTCTCTCTGATCAGAGTTCATTCATTCGGTGTGGCTTCATAGAACGCCCTTTTAGCACAATAATATCTTGATTAATAATGGCATTCATTCATTCTCTCTGATCAAAGTTCATTCATTCATCATACTAGTTATAAACGCATTTTCTTTGTATCTAGCAGGCAATTGAATCTTCCTACCTGATCTTCTAAGTGTTGGTGTAGCTTCCAACCCATTCTGAATTTCCTTTGATGGACTCGGCTTGATTGTTGTATCTAGATTCTTTGCTTCTGCCTCTTTCTTCAGATCCTAGCTGTTACCTGTTTCTTCACTTTCTTCCACCAAAAACGGAATATCTCATTCCTCAATGCGATTATTAGATTCATCACAAACATGCTCATGGAATATGACATCTCTACTAGCAAAAATCTTGTGAGTAGAGGGATTAAACAATCTATAAGCTTTAAATTATGAACAATACCCTACAAAGGTACATCTGATGGCTTTTGAATCTAGTTTTCTTCTGTCTTCCTCTGGAATGTGGGCAAATGCTTTAGACCCAAATACTCTTAAATGTTTTACTGCAAGTTTAAATCCATATAATTCTTCAAAAGGATTTTTAAACTCAAGACTTCTTATAGGACTCCTATTTTTCAAATAAACTGTAGTATTCAATGCTTCAGCCCAAAAACCATTCGAAAGATCCTTACCTTTCAACATGCACCTAGCACACTCCACCAATATTATGTTCTTTCTTTCCACTACTCCGTTCTGTTGAGGAGTATGGGGTACTGTGAATTGTTGTAATATCCCATGGTCTTTACAATACTTGGTAATTTACTCCTTCCTGTATTCTCCCCCTTGGTCGGAGCGGAGAATTTTCATGTGCTTTCCTGTTTGCTTTTCAATCATATACCTGAACTGTTTAAAGAATTCAAATGTGTGGCTTTTCTTACTCATGAAATATACCCAATAAAACTTTGTGCATTCATCAACAAACAATAAAAAATACAGTGCACCTCCTAATGACTTTGTTTGCTAGGTTCACAAAGGTCTGTGTGCACTAATTCAATTATGTCTCTCTTTTTCCTTTCTACTCGAACAGGGAATTCTTCTCTATGCATCTTTCCTAATGCACAAGAATCACAATCAGTATGAAATTGTTTTAATATAGGAATATCTCTTACCATTTCCTTTTTCTGAAGTAGCAGCAAGTCGTTGTAGTTGATATGACCAAGTATTTGGTGTCTTAACTCTTTTGTAGTCAAACTCGATGTTGTCAAAGCTCGATCTGGTGTTGTTCTCACATCCAATTTGTACAAACCTCCTGTTTGAATTCCTGAAGCAATAGTCTTCATGCCATCCAACAGATCTTTAATATAACAGTTAGATTTACAAAATTCAACCTTGAGATCCTGATCTGTAATGATGGATACAGAAATCAGATGCTTTGTTACTCTGGGCACATACATTACATTATTAATATATCTGACATTACCATTAGGTAAAATAACAAAAAATTTCCTTCACCCTTTGATCTGATGACATCTATCATCACCAAGGTAGATTTGTGCTCCGTTGTTGATTTCTTTAAAATATTCGAACCATTGTCTGTTCCTCGTCATATGTGTGGATGCTCTCGAATCTACATACCAGGTGTCTGCATCGACATTCTCACCAAAGTCTGCCATGAACAATCTAAAGTCCTGAACATGGTCATCTTTTGCAAAATGACATGTATGTCTTTTATGCTTCTGTTGTTCTTCATGAAATTTCTTCTTCCTGCACTCCTTAGCAATATGGCCGATTTTTCCACAATAAAAACATTTAATTACAAAGTTGTTTTTATTCAGATGCATACCTTGAGTTTTATTCATTATTTTCTGTGGGTTTCCTCCGTTTTGTTGTGATGGGTTTCCTTTTCCTCTAAAGAATTTATTCTTCGCCATTAGTGCCAGATCTACACTCTGGGGTTTTAGAGTCAATCTTATTTCTTCTTTCTGCATTAATATTCCTGTAAGTTCTTCAAAATTTGGGATTTTCTCTCTCGCACTTATCCCAACGATAAAAATTTGGTAATCATCAGTCATACCATTCAAGGTAATCGTGACCAAATCTACATCTGCAACTACCTCACTGATGTCTGAAAATTTGTTCTTCAGGTATTTGATTCGCGATATGAAATAAGCAACCATTTCATTCTCCTCCATCTTTGTGGACATAATATTTCTCTTCAAGAACAAGAGATGATTTGTATTCCTGATCTCATACAAATCCTTCAATATGGTCCAGATTTCGTTTACTGATTTGAATTCTCTGATATGCGGTATGATGCAGTCTATCACTGACATCTTTAGCACCGTCTTTGCTTTACCTTCTGTCTTCTCCCAATATGAGACCGATGTTGCTCCCGCTGTTGGCTTTGGCTCATCCCCATTTGCAATTTTCCAAGCACTATGCGCTTCTAGCACAGTTTGCATCTTGAATTTCCAATTTGAGTAATTGGAGCCATCAAGTTTGTTACTCTCATTCAAGTATGATTCGATTAATTTATTATTCATCTTGCTGATTAAAGAATACACTAGCTCAGATCTATCTTAGATCTCTTCGGCACTTAAAAAAAAAATATCTTCTTAAGTAGATCAACAATCATCCCTTTTTTAAAAAAAAAAAAATTTCAAAAAACACTTTTTAAGGGCCTTTAAAAACTCCACCCATCGAAAAAAAATTATTGACGAATTCCCTTAAAAAAGTGAAATCATATGCTCTTTTAAGTTTCCATGTTTGAAAATGTTCATGTATGAGATTCCTTTAAATTTCTTGGAATGCTCCCCAAGAAATTCCTTTTAAGAATAGATCATGTATGAGAGCATGGTTCGTTTTAAAAAAAAATTTCGAATTCAAGAAGAAAGACTTGCACAAAATTATCAATGGTGATATCTAATAGGATTGGATAGTTCTTTTGCACCTCACGTCTTCCGGTTTGCGGCCACTTCTACCAACCAAAAAACCAACGTGAACCAAAGATCCTGGCAATGGTGGCAATGTTCCTAGGTGTTGGATGGCAATGTTGAGCACTCCTGTTGAGCCTCTTCACGCTGGCTTAGCCCAGCAAGTGGCAGCGTTGAACACTGTGTTCAAAATTTGTAGCCCAGTCCACGCATATGAATCAGCAGATGTGTCGCAGCACATCTCTCCTCACACAACAATGCTCTCCGGCAGCGTTCCTTAGCACTACTGCGTTAGAGCCTTCGAATCGACAGTCACGCCTCTGAGGTAGGTGAATCAGGTAGGCAAAAGTAGTGGACATGAGCGCTCTTCTCCTCATAGTGGCAATGCAACATTGTCTCCTTGTTTACTCCTCGTCCATCTTAGGCAGCCAACAAGGCTCCTCCTCACGCTGTCTCCTGTCTGAGGGCAGCCAGAAATGACAGCTCGAATGGCAAGAACAGATGGCAGGGTCGAAAGGATGGCAGCGTTGCCACACATTAGCCTAGCACCAGAGGTAGGTAGCGCTCAGGTAGGTATCTCTCCTCAGCACCGCTGCGACGCAAAAAACCACAAGCAACAAATAAAAATAGTGGCACGTAGATAAGTGGGCAGACAACGCAAGGATCCTCCTCACACAACAGCTCTGATGGTTGCATTGATAGGTAGGCGGGCAGCGCAAGGCTCCTCCTCACATAGCAGTTCTGATACCAAGATAAAAAATATGTTTGAGTGGATTATTAAACAGTGCCACTGATCAGCTCTATGAAAGAGAGTTTGAACCAGGAGAGTCTGGCTTCTACAGAATGCTCTGCATTCTCCATACAATTCAGGAATTATATAGCACACAAGATCTAGGGAAGTTATAATTGTACCCTAAGAAATAGAAACCAATTCCTATCCTAAGGTCTCGTGAACCAACTCACACTAAAATAGGAGATTCTCCATTATCTTCAACATAACTAGCATTACTTTTAGTTACACAACATTTTTTCACTGTCCCTGCAATCCCCAACTCGCACATTGGAGGGTCATTTCTATGAATAATAAGAAGTGTCATGCCTTGCAAAGACCATCATTGCATCCCTTTACATGAGAGAAATTTTCCTCCTGTTGAAATTTCCCTAAGCAAGACGATAAAAACCTTTGTTTTTTCCTTGGCGCGAGTAGCCAGTTATACTCCCGCGCCGAGCTCGAAAATTAACACAAAGCCCACGCCAGTTGGTGCTCTATCCCAGTTAAGCACCCACACCAAGCTGTTTATAGAATGTTTTTTAAAAATATAGGCGGAGGTTCCATTCCAACCACCTCGAGGATGAGTCATTGGGAGTGGTTGAACTGAAACAACCACGAACTCCCTCCTTAGTTTCTACCTCCCTTGGAACTCTCCTAAAGGATAGGACTCCCTCCCACCTTTGTAGGGATCCCAACCTCCTCCTTTTCCTCTATAAAAGAAGCTATCTCTCTTAGTACAAGCTAGCTGAACTTGGAGAATTATACATACTATAGTTGAATGACTAGAGAAGATAGAATAAGAAGGAATTACGTTGAGGATGCTTGAGTCCATGATTTCTGAGAGAGCTTGAGTCCATGCCTTCACCCCATCCGAATTCCTTGAAGAGAATCTGAGATGTGCTTCTCCTGAACCCCGCTGGAGGAGATTGCGATGTCAAAGCATCAATTGTAACTCTTCCTTCTATTCATTTATATACATGACTATTGTTTGGTTCCACTGTTGTGTTATAATGTTTGTTTAACATAATATGTTTAACCCTCTTTAACTGGTTAGCAGTTATGAATGGAATGTTGTCATCTTGTATGTTGTTCTTGTTTCCTTGTTCTTTGTGAAGGTATCCAAGCATAATGGTGAACGGATTGTGACTTGCCGAAGCAGGAGCGAGAGGCCACCATTACTGCAACAACAACGACAGCGTTGCATTCCAAGTAGGACGATCTACCGTTTCCCTTGTTCATTCAATAATTAGGAAGCAACACTTTAGCTTGTCCCTTTGTTTCTAGACCCACCCTAGGGCTAAAGGGATCGTCTCTGTCCGCAGAGAGTATTTACCTGCTTAACAAATTGGGGACTCTATTGGGGAGTTTCCTTTGAGTTTGTCACTCTTTGAGGTCTCAGTCATTCGACGGATTTAGTCGAACGACCATTTCCCTGTTTGTCCCTATGTTTTTCATCAATTACGATCTTTTGGTTTTTGCTTTAAGTGGTGAGTCTTTGTTTTTTCCTGTTCAGGCATTGGCGCCTTTATTTTTCTGACAGCCGTGTCGATTGGTGCTAGTTGTCATTTAGCAACCCACACCAATTAGCCATTGGTGCTAGTTGTTAGTGAGCAAGTCGCACCAGTTGGCGCTAGTTTCACCCACAAAAGCCGTGCCAATTTCAAGGTGTGTGAAAAATTGAGGTTTTTCCTTAATTCTTCCACTAGTGTGTCTTTCCCTTCCGGTCCTTTTCTCTATATGATTTACACGTTCTCTCCTTTACTTTTTCACTTGTGAGCATAGATTACATTGCTCATTGTTCAGCTGAAAAGTCTTGTTTCTATGATTGCTTGATGTAAAAGGGAATGAATGCCTTGTTTTGAGCTCATGCTTTGGAAGTCATTTTTGTGCTTGACCTCATATGTCTTGTAGCCTTTTGATGAATTTCGTTACAAAGTGTTTAAAACAACGATTGCATTCTTACTGGTGGTTTGCATCCCTTTGTCATTCATCCTTCCATTAAGGAAATTTTCGTTCATTTAGTTTTTGTCTCAAAGTTTTCTTTTCGTTAAAATGCATTAGATCACATTTCATTGAAAAGTATTTTTTGAGATTTATCGTTGAACATAGATTACATTGTTAAATGATTGAAAGCTAAAAATTACATTGAGTGCATTCTCTTTTATTAAAAGCATGCATTAAGTAGATTCTCATTTCATCGAAAAATGCATTGAGTACATTCTTATTCTTTCAAAAGAAAAGGAAATTGTGCACAGATTAAAATTTCATAGTTTTCAAAAAAGAGAATTTTGCATAGATCACATTGCATAATTCACATCGTTGATTGTTTTAGATTACTTTTGGATAGTGAAAGTCATCTAGTTTGGAAAAATTTTCGTTTGCAGTATTTTGCATCATTGTTTGAAACTCTTCCCTTAACTAGATAGCATTAATCGAATTGAAATATTTCTTTTCTCATATAGCTGCATATAGGAGATTGTCAGATGACATGCGGTAGGGCCTTGAAACTGAGACATAATTCAAGATCAACTATTAAAATTTATTTAATTAACCTAAGGAAGCATTGAAACCTAACAAAACATTTTTAGTGGTCTAGGCTAGAGACGTGTTCCGGCATCTTAAAATATAGTAGCTGTCATTTGCCATCTGGCTTTAGACAGTGCTGGTACGGATTTGTGCTCCCCGTATCGTTAAGTATATAAAGGGAGACCCTTCTAGGTTGCAATCATTTTATCCATAGGAAGCCGAGTCTGCCACCTTGTAACCGTGATACACCGAACATAGCATTCGGGGAATACCTGCACATACGTTAAGTCCTTGGTCATTTCTCTTTAATTTAGTCACCAAGATGTATATGGCAGTTCATGAAAAATTGGTACACCATATTTCTTAGATTACCCGAGTAGTCATTTTGGTCTTTTCGTGACCCTCTAAAATTGAAAAGATCATTGAGCCCTTGTCCTTTCATGCTCGTTTCAACCTGAAAGTGATAGAGTCACCTTTTTCCTGTTTCTCGACTCTTAAAATATGAAACGACAGTGTTTTGTTTCAATGTCTTAAAATATTAACTGCCCACGAAATATTCCTGGTTAAAGTTATCTTCCTTAGTGCTTTGTTTTATGGTTGTTTCCAATGGAAACGTTTCCAGAGTTTACGAACCAAGGAATCCCCTCTAAAGGGAATCCTGGTCCTTTTCCTGCTTTTGGGAATGTTGGTGCTCCTTATATGGCAACATTGTCCCTTCCTGGGTTAACTGTTTGGTTATTCTCAACCTTTGTGGTCTCGAGTGTTCCACCCACTGTACAACCATCTCCTTCGCCTGAACAACATCATGTTGATTATAAGGTGAACCTCTCCCCTTCTTCATCTGTTTCTTTGTCCTCCTCTTCTTATTCGCCTGGTGAAAGTCTAAACTCTAGTAACCAGGTGGCTAAGAAGAAGAAGAAGAAGACAAAAAAGAACAAGTCAGCTAAAAGAGAGGCTAGATCTATGGCTATTGTGCCTCAGCCACCGTCCATTGATAAACCATCCAACCTTCCATGGAAATTCAAATTCCCTTGAAAGTTGTGAAAATTTGACCATCTTCTTCGAGACTACCCTGGCATTCCCAAGGTACTTGAAGCATGGTCCAATGGTCATCCACCATTGCCTTTGGCTTCTGGAAGTCATCTTGGTGGAACCTCTTCAACTAGTCATGAAAAGACTCATAAGAAACAGGGCAATATTACCAATCCCTGTAAGTTGTGTGAAGGGCATCATCCCATTCACCTTTTTCCGTACATGGATGAAGCCATGAGAGTGTTAGACAACCCTACTATTTCTACACCCTACCTTCCGGCTGGTTACAAGAAGCTTTCTTCGAGTCCTCTGCTAGTTGATTCAATGATCAATCAAGAGTCATCCTTGGTTGATCCTGTTCCCTCGGAAATTCAAATTCACAAATCTGTTCCCAACCAACCATTGGTCGAGGAATCGGTTGATCTGATCTCGCCTGTCGTACATTAGGTCTTTTTTGTCGAGAGCGGATCTCATCCCCCTCACGTTCTTCTTGTTTCTTCAGATTCCTCGGACTTGGAGAAAGATTCTCTCGTCCCTGTAGTTCAAGAAGCTGCTCCTCCTGCTCCCACGATGGAGGTCCAGGAGGATGCTCCTCTTGCTCCAGTAACACCAGGGGATGACCATCTCAGTTCAATGGTACCCCCTCCAAGTAGTTTGATTTCTTCCTTCGATTGGAGTCGATTTGCGGGATATCGCCTTCCTTCTTATGTGCCTTTTGAGATCACGGTACAAACCTTTGATGTGGTTGTACCCAACACGATTATAGATGAAGTAAAATTTGTTAGTATTCTATCTTAAACTACTTAGAAAGCTTTTGGTTCTCCACCGCTTGTGTCTGTTACGCAAAATCTGTTGGCTTTTAACAGAGGAACCAGTCAACCATTAGGGATCCTTCCGAAGTTGCCTGTTACTTTGGGAGGGAAAACCGTCTATATAGACGTGATGGTGGTCCAAGGTTCCTTGGATTTTAATTTACTCTTGGGCTGCGACTATGCTTATGCCATGGGGGCGGTTGTCTCTTCCCTCTTTTGTGTGATATGTTTTCCACACAAAGGTCGGATCATGACCATTGATCAGCTTTCATTATTTGGTCCTGACGTGACATATGGTCCACCATCATCCCTTCTAGGTCTCTATTCGTCGGTTTTATCTTCCCTGCCGCAGATTAATTATGTGGCTACCTGTCTCATGCCCACATTCAGTGATAGTGCCGTTGTGCATCCTGTGCTGGGGGCATTGGGTCCTGATTTCCGAGATGTTGTTCTCCCATCCGGTGTGGAAATCTTGGAAGCCATGACTTCTTATTCAACATGATGAGTTGTCTTTAGAGCATAGTTCGTTTTCTTGTGTCAAGCTCCTTCAAAAAATGAAACAAGCTCGTCAGAGCATATTTCGTTTTCTTGTGTCAAGCTCCTTAAAAAATGAAACAAGGTTGTTAGAGCACTATTCTTTTTCTTGTGTCAAGCTCCTTAAAAAATGAAACAAGCTCGTCCGAGGATAGTTCGTCTTCTATGTCAACCTCATTAAAAGGAATTAGGTTTTGAGGATAGTTCGTCTTCTATGTCAACCTCATTAAAAAATTAATTAGCTCACGAGGATAGTTCTTTTAATGTGTCAACCTCGTTAAAACAATGAAACACGTTCCCGTTCAATTCGATTCTTTGATTAGATCTCGTAAAATCCCAGTCGAGTCTTTCTCTTGGTCTCATAATTGAACCTTCATTCCATCCACCTGTCAATAATTCTACTTCGGTGAGTGCACTGAATCTTAGGGGGCATGTACCTCGAATTGAGAAACCATGTTGGGGGCATGCAAACATTTCAAGCATACTTTGTTTCCATTTCAAGCTTGTGTAAAAATGAAACCGGTTTCAAGCATATTTTTTCTTTGTTTCAAGCTTGTGTAAAAATGAAACCATTCTTATTTTACCTCTCGTGATTGCCATTTTATCAGCCCGTTTTTCCAGATGAGCCTTGGTTTTTTCATTCCATTGTCACCATTTTCTTGGCCGATCATATGCTTTCACTTGATTGTTTTACACATTTCTGAGGAACTGCTACAATGAGTGGTCTTGTTAGCTAGCCTCTTGACCTTTACTTGTTCTGAGCAGTTCCACCATCACTGGAACCAGTTTCTATCCTTTATACCACTCGTTCCTCCAGGAGGAGTCAACTTTCAGCTCTTTTCTGACTCTTAAAAGTTGAAAAGATTGTCGAGACTCTTGTCGTTTCCAACTCGTTAAATGGCTACAAAATGGTATCTACCCAGTATACGTTTACCCCTTTTGGGCTGGGATATATTATTTACAAAAAAGGAATACCTTAGCCTATCGCGACTAAGAGGTTCTTTCAGATATTGTTTTCTACCTTTTCGGATCTGAGAGACTATTTATGGAAAGGGCCATGATGGAGTTTTCTTTTTTTTTTCCTTATTTTTAAACTCTCTAAACATGAAAATATGCCGAGTTCTCCCTTTGTCAGACTCGTTAAACCCTGATGACATTGAAAATCGTCACCATGACTTTACTTGAGTTCCTCCTTCCTAGGGCTCGTAAAATGTACTAGGTTGGATTTGTTTGAAGGACAAACTTATAGCACAACGATATGATATCCCCTTCAAGCTTGTTTTAAAAATAATTGGGGTACTCGCCATAAATGGTGGGGGAAAATGGAACCAAGTTTTAGTTATGATGGCAGTATGTCGCTCTTGAACATGGCACTTGTCTGCATTTGTGTCGGGTTGGGGACATCTCATTTCATCATTTTTTCCTCCATGGGTTTGGGTAATCTCTTTTGACCTCTCATCTACTCCTTGCCACGTCGTCATGACCTCAGGTCCTTTGATGTCAAACTGCCAAATCTAGTGTCGTGCTGCTGATATGTTCAAGAGAAGTTTGCCTCTGCAGTTTTTAACCCCCCTCTGATTCTATGTTGGTCCTGATTCACAATTATCATACTCCTCTGTCTCATGTTGATGATGTGGGAAACATTATGGCCCACCTTCTATCAGGTCATTTCCTGTCGACTCAGCTCATTATCCAGGAATTTGATCGAGAGACTCTATTCTGGTACCTTCGAGCCTGCATTCCTTAATGGTAGGTTTTTCGCATTCGACGCAAGGTCCACATCATTGGCCTTCGATTGAGTGATTCTGCGGATGTTCGACGCCAAATCACTATTCACATTCTGTGGATTGTATACCTTGAGAGCCATTGTCATTATTGGTGGTTCCCATGGAAAATTTTAGGGGCTAATATTCGCAGGTGGGCTATTTTTCCATGATTTTTCCAAAAAAAAGATTCGCCAATTTCCATTTTTTTAAAAAATTTATTCCCCCAAATTTTATTGTATAAAATTATTTTACCCTAAAAATCGCCAAAATTTTATGTATAGTAATATAAAATTATTATATAACTAAATATTTTACAAAAATAACATCCAAAAATTTACAATTTACATATTGGGGACTAGTAATATTCAACAAGGTTTCTAAACTTTAAGATAAACGTCCATCCTTAAAATTTTCCCTGGACTGGTTTCTGTCATGCCTGTTAACAACTTTCATCATTGGCTGGTAATCAGGTGATTTTCTTGCATGTTCAACTTCAGCTCATATTTTCGCATGCTTGAATTTTTACTTGTTTGGGTCAAGATGGAGCGCAAGACCATGGGCTTTGTCTGATAAAATCCAGGCTGCAGGATTTTGTGGATTATCATGACTTATTACATGACTCTTTTGATTGGATGACTACGACCATACCTGAGTCTATTTGTTGATCCTTATTGCTGGATGCCTGTGTCCATACCTTGAATCTTAGTTTTTATATATACTCTATTATGGATGGTTACGTCCATGCCACATGTTCATGTATCACAGATATTGGTTGTATTCGCAATTGTAGTTTTTTCGATAGAGGTGTTTGGTTCAAATGCGTTCTCATAAAGAATTTCGCCCCTCCCTCTCCCTCGGACCTCATGCTTTAGGGGGCATATGTTACACATAATTTTGTCACTATCCATGCAATCCCCAACTCGCACATTGGAGGGTCATTTATGTGACTAATAAGAAGTGTCATGCCTTGCAAAGACCATCATTGCATCCCTTTACATGAGAGCAATTTTCCTCCTCTTGACATTTCCTTGAGCAGGACTATAAAAACCCTTGTTTTTGCCTTGGTGCGAGTAGCCAGTTATACTCCCGCGCTGAGCTCAAAAATTATCACAGAGCCCGCGCTAGTTGGCGCTCTGTCCCAGTTAAGCACCTGTGCCAAACTGTTTATGGAATGTTTTTTTTAAACATAGAGGCGGAGGTTCCATTCCAACCACCTCGAGGATGAGTCATTGGGAGTGGTTGAACTGAAACAACCACGAACTCCCTCCTTTAGTTAGTAGTTTCCACCTCCCTTGGAACTCTCCTAAAGGATAGGACTCCCTCCCACCTTTGTAGGGATCCCAACCTCTTCCTTTTCCTCTATAAAAGAATCTATCTCTCTTAGTACAAACTAGTTGAACTTGGAGAATTAGACATACTATAGTTTAATGACTAGAGAAGATAGAATAAGAAGGAATTACGTTGAGGAAGCTTGAGTCTAAGCCTTCACCCTGTCCAAATTCCCTGACGAGCATCTGAGACGCGCTTCGCCTGAACCCCGCTGGAGGAGATTGCGACATCAAAGAATCGGTTGTGACTCTTCCTTCTATTCATTTATATACATGACTACTGTTTGATTCCACTGTTGTGTTATAACGTTTGTTTAACACAATATGTTTAACCCTCTTTGACTGGTTAATAGTTATGAATGGGATGTTGTCATCTTGTATGTTGTTCTTGTTTCCTTGTTCTTTGTGCAGGTATCCAAGCGTAATGGAAAACGAATTGTGACTTGTCAAAGCAGGAGTGAGAGGCCACCATTACTGCAGCAACAACGACAGCGTTGGATTCCGGGTAGGATGATCAACCATTTCCCTTGTTCATTCAATAATTAGGAAGCAACACTTTAGCGTGTCCCTTTGTTTATAGACCCACCCTAGAGCTAGAGGGATCGTCTCTATCCGCAGAGAGGATTTACCTGCTTAACACTTTTTCCTTAACATATATAATACATTTGGTTTTAAAATTTTAAGTTTCAGATTTGGAAAAAAGTGGATAGTTTGAGTTGTAAGATTTTGAATTTGAGCAAATATGATTTACTGAAGAGAATCTTATGATATTGCATACACACTTCTATTTCTTATATATCTTTTTATAATATTTTTCTTATAAATATAACATATTTAGACAGAAAAAAATGATAAGAAAAAGTTATAAAACATGATCTAAAATTAAATGGCTCAAGGAAATCAAACAATTCTATTTTTAGTTCTAAAATTATAAAATTCATGATTTTAAAAAGACATAATTAATTATACTATATATTAATAACAACTTTATAACTTTTTAGCTATCTATCTTATCATAAATTATGAGAATAGTTATAGCAATCTATATGGTGGATTGACTCTTTCTCTCATCTATATCAAAGTATTATATATATATATATATATATATATATATATATATATATATATATATATATATATATAGATGAGAGAAAGAGTCAATCCACCATATAGAATGCCATCTCTACTTAGAATAGTTGGACATCTAAATTAGAAATTAACTAACTCTTCAACTTTTGAAGCCATTAATAAAGTGTGATCAAGTCTTTTTTGAAAATTTTCTAGTTTATTTCAATCTAATTGTGTAGAATTTTGGCAGAGATTTATTGAAATTGCAAGTTTGATAGGTGAAATATTCACAAAACCACACTTAAAGTCTACCATTTTGTATCATCCAAAGTGAAAACATTGATATGATGAATGATAAACCACACTGGCTGGTTCAAAACACGTCGGAAAAATATACTTTGATGTGATTTTCACTGAAAAACTTTATACACTTTTATGGATCACATAAACCAAATTCCTAATATTAATATGATGTCATTAAACTAATTATACATACATAAGCTCTAAATTATAATCATATCTATACGATACAAATATTTATTTGAATAATCATATTCAAAATATTTATAATAAATTATTATTTAATTTATTTTAATTGTGTCACAACACTATTTTCAAAACAATATTTTCAATGCAATATGAAAGAAATGAAATGTTATAATGTCTTATGTTATTGTTGTATTAACTAGCACAACCACATTATAATACTAATGTGGTTGATATACACCGACAGGCCTATATCCAAGATTTACAACCACATTTACTAATGTGGTTGATATACACCGATAGGCGTAAAAAAAAATAGATTTACAACCACATTTACCAATGTGCTTGATATACGCCGATAGGCCTATATCCACTACCCATCACATTAATTTATATATCAATAAATAAATATTATATATAATAAATTTATTGTATTAACTTGAAAAATATATATTATATATTAATAAGAATATTAATATATTAAATATATTAATTATGATTAAAATTAGAAAAATATTTTATATATATTAATAATATTATAAAAATATTAATAATATATATTAAAAATATTTATTAATATATTAAAAATATTAACTATATACATAGTTTAAATTAACTTGAAATATATATAATATATATTAATATAAAAAAATATTAATAATATATAATAAATTAATATATCATAGATGGTTATATTATTAATAAAGCAAAAGAAATAATAATATATTAATAATATATATTATATCATAGTTGGTTATATTATTATTATTAGAATAATATAAATATTAGAATATTTATTTATAATGATTATTAGTAATATTATAATCTAATATTTATTAATAAATATTATTAGTAATATTATAATATTATTTAAATTACTAATGATTTATTAAAATATTCTAATATTACTAATAATCATTATTAATAAATATTTGAATATCTATTTATAATGATTTTTAGTAATATTATAATATTATTAATATATAAAAAAATATTATATATATATATTTAATATTATAATAAGTATTAATAATATATATTAAAAATATTTATTAATATATTAATAATATTAACTATACCTATACTATAAATTAACTTGAAATATATATAATATATATTAATAATATTTATTAATATAAAAATAATAAAAATAATATTTAATATTTTAATGATTATTAGTAATATTATAATCTAATATTTATTAATAAATATTATTAGTAATATTATAATATTATTTAAATTACTAAATAAATATTAAAATATTATAATATTACTAATAATCATTATTAATAAATATTTGAATATTTATTTATAATGATTTTTAGTAATATTATAATATTATTAATATTACTAAATAAATATTAAAATATTATAATATTATTAATATATATTATGAATAATATATATTAATAATATTATAATATTACAAATAATCATTATTAATAAATATTTGAATATTTATTTATAATGAATATTAGTAATATTATAATATTATTAATATATACAAAAATATTTTATATATATTTTTAATATTATAATAAGTATTAATAATATATATTAAAATATTTATTAATATATTAATAATATTAACTATATACATACTATAAATTAACTTGAAATATATATAATATATATTAATAATATTTATTAATATAAAAATAATATAAATAATATTTAATATTTTAATATTTATTTATATATTAATATCATAGATGGTTATATTATTAATAAACTAAAAAAACTAATAAACCCAAGGGTTTAATATTATAAACCAAAGCAAGTGGTGAACCCAAGGGAAAATCCTTACCCAAAAAATTATAAACCAAAGGAATTGTTGAACCCAAGGGAATTGATTTAAACATTGAGACAATTGTTGTCGCAATGCGACGTTGGGCCAAGTATGACCATGGTTGGCCATGGGTGATTTTCATATCGATACAATGTTTGTCAGAATGTGACATTTGATCATGGATGACATTGATCAGATCATTCATATTATAAACTAGAAAAAATTGCAGAACCTGCATGGGTTTAATATTTTAAACCAAAGCACAGAACCCGATAATATGTCCTACCCAAAATTATAAACCAAAGGAATTGGTGAACCCAAGGAATTGATTTAAACATTGAGATAGTCTGTTGCTCTAATGCTAATGCTAATAAGTATGACCATGGTTGGCCATGGGTGATTTTCATATTGATACAATGTTCGTCAGAATGTGACATTTGATCATGGATGACATTGATCGATTATTCATATTATAAACCAAAAAAACTAATAAACCCAAGGGTTTAATATGATAAACCAAAGGAATTGGTGAACACAAGGGACAACCATTACCCAACAAATTATAAACCAAAAGGAATTGGTGAACCCAAGGGAATAGATTTAAACATTGAGACAATGGTTGTCACAATGCAATGTTGGACCAACTATGACCATGGTTGGCGATGGATGATTTTCATATTGAGACAATGTTTCTCATAATGTGTCATTTGATCATGGATGACATTGATCGATTATTCATATTATAAACCAAAAAATCTAATAAACCCAAGGGTTTAATATTATAAACTAAACAAGTGTAGAAACCCAAGGGAAAATCATTACCCAATAAATTATAAACCAAAGGAATTGGTGAACCCAAAGGAAATGATTTAAACATTGAGACAAGTGTTTTCGCAATGCGACGTTGGGCCAAGTATGACCATGGTTGGTCATGGGTGATTTTCATATTGATACAATGTTTGTGAGAATGTGACATTTGATTATGGATGACATTGATCGATTATTCATATTATAAACCAAAAAAATAACAAACCCAAGGGTTTAATATTATAAACCAAAGGAATTGGTGAACCCAAGGGACAACCATTACCCAACAAATTATAAACCAAAAGGAATTGGTGAACCCAAGGGAATAGATTTAAACATTAGTAATACATTAATGTAAATTGACCATCTATGGCCATGGTTGGCTTATGGGTGATTTTCATATTGATACAATGTTTGTCAGATTGTGACATTTGATCATGGATGACATTGATCGATTATTCATATTATAAACCAAAAAACTAACGAACCCAAGGGTTTAATATTATAAACCAAAGGAATTGGTGAACCCAAGGGACAACCATTACCCAACAAATTATAAACCGAAGGAATTGGTGAACCCAAGGGAATTGATTTAAACATTGAGACAATTGTTGGCGCAATGCGACGTTGGGCCAAGTATGACCATGGTTGGGCATGGGTGATTTTCATATTGATACAATGTTTGTCAGAATGTGACATTTGATCTTGGATGACATTGATCGATTATTCATATTATAAACTAAAAAAACTAATAAACCCAAGTGTTTAATATTATAAACCAAAGCAAGTGGTGAACCAAAGGGAAAATCATTACCCAAAAAACTATAAACCAAAGGAATTGGTGAACCCAATGGAACTGATTTAAACATTGAGACAATTGTTGTCGCAATGCGACGTTAGGCCAAGTATGACCATGGTTGGCCAAGGGTGATTTTCATATTGATACAATGTTTGTCAGAATGTGACATTTGATCATGGATGGCATTGATCGATTATTCATATTATAAAACTGTGTTAGTAATAAAACCCAAGCGCTTGAATATTATAAACCAAAGGAATTGGTGAACCCAAGGGACAACCATTACCCAAAAAATTATAAACCAAAGTAATTGGCGAACCCAAGGGAATTGATTTAAACATTAAGACAATTGTTGTCACAATGCGACATTGGACCAACTATGACCAGGGTTGGCTATGGGTGATTTTCATATTGAGACAATATTTGTCAGAATGTGACATTTGATCATGGATGACATTGATCGAGTATTCATATTATAAACCAAAAGAACTAATAAACCAAAGGGTTTAATATTATAAACTAAAGGAATTGGTGAACCCAAGGGACAACCATTACCCAACAAATTATAAACCAAAAGGAATTGGTGAACCCAAGGGAATGGATTTAAACATTGAGACAATTGTTGTCACAATGTGACATTGGACCAACTATGACCATGGTTGGCCATGGGTGATTTTCATATTATACGTTTAACGAATATCGCACATTTGACTTACGACATTGACTAATATTCATATTATAAACCAAAAAACAATAAACCCATGGGTTTAATATTATAAACCAAAGCAAGTGGTGAACCCAAGGGAAACCATTACCCAAAAATTATAAACCAAAGGAATTGAAGAACCAAGGAATTGATTTAAACATTATATTGAATTGTTGTCGCATCGCTATCATGACCAACTATGACCAGGGTTGGCAATGGGTGATTTTCATATTGAGACAATGTTTCTCGTAATGTGTCATTTGATCATGGATGACATTGATCGATTATTCGTATTATAAACCAAAAAAACTAATAAACCCAATGATTTAATATTATAAACCAAAGAAAGTGGTGAACCCAAGGGAAAATCATTACCCAATAAATTATAAACCAAAGGAATTGGTGAACCCAAAGGAATTGATTTAAACATTGAGACAATTGTTGTCGCAATGCGACGTTGGGCCAAGTATGACCATGGTTGGCCATGGGTGATTTTCATATTGATACAATGTTTGTTAGAATGTGACATTTGATCATGGATGACATTGATCGATTATTCATATTATAAACCAAAAGAAGTAATAAACCCAAGGGTCTAATATTATAAACGAAAGGAATTGGTGAACCCAAGGGACAACCATTACCCAACAAATTATAAACCAAAAGGAATTGGTGAACCCAAGGGAATTGATTTAAACATTAATAAAATTGTTGTCACAATGGGACGTTAGACTAATTATGAGCAGGGTTGGCCATGGGTAATTTTCATATTGAGACAATATTTGTTAGAATGTGACATTTGATCATGGATGACATTGATCGACTATTCATATTATAAACCAAAAGAACTAATAAACCCAAGGGTTTGATATTATAAACCAAAGGAATTGGTGAACCCAAGGGAAAACCATTACCCAAAAAATTATAAACCAAAGGAATTGGTAAACCCAAGGGAATTGAGTTAAACTTTTCATATTGAGACAATGCTTGTCACAATGTGACATTTGATCATGGATGATATTGATCGATTATTCATATTATAAACCAAAAGAACTAATAAACCCAAGGGTTTAATATTATAAACCGAAGGAATTGGTGAACCCAAGGGAGTTGATTTAAACATTGAGACAATTGTTGTCACAATGCGACGTTCAACCAACTATGACCATGGTTGGCCATGGGCGATTTTCATATTGAGACAATGCTTGTCACAATGTGACATTTGATCATGGATGATATTGATCGATTATTCATATTATAAACCAAAAAAAATAATAAACCCAAGGGTTTAATATTATAAACCAAAGGAATTGGTGAACCCAAGGGGATTGATTTAAACATTGAGACAATTGTTCTCACAATGCAACATTTGATCATGGATGACATTGATCGATTATTCATATTATAAACCAAAATAACTAATAACCCCAAGGGTTTAATATTATAAACCAAAGGAATTGGTGAACCCAAGGGAAAACCATTACCCAACAAATTAAAAACCAAAGGAATCAGTGAACCCAAGGGAAATGATTTAAACATTGAGACAATTGTTGTCACAATGCGATGTTGGACCAACTATGAACATGGTTGGCCATGGGTGATTTTCATATTGATACAATGTTTGTTAGAATGTGACATTTGATCATGGATGACATTGATCAATTATTCATATTATAAACCAAAAGAACTAATAAACCCAAGGGTTTAAAGACAATATTTGTCAGAATGTGACATATGATCATGGATGACGTTGATCGATTATTCATATTATAAACCAAAAGAACTAATAAACCCAAGGGTTTAATATTATAAACCAAAGGAATTGGTGAACCCAAGGGAATTGATTTAAACATCGAGACAATTGTTGTAACAATGCGATGTTGGACCAACTATGACCATGGTTGGCCATGGGTGATTTTCATATTGAGACAATATTTGTTTAAACCCAAGGGTTTAATATTTTAAATCAAAGGATTTGGTGAACCCAAGGGAAAACCATTACCCAACAAATTATAAAACGCAAGTGATCAATCAACTTTACTGATTGTTAATATTATTAACCGACGTTGGACCAACAATGACCATGGTTGGCCATGGGTACTTTTCATATTGAGACAATATTTGTCAGAATGTAACATTTGATCATGAATGGCATTGATCGACTATAGCTAATGCTAATTAAGAATGGTTTCCCATGGTTGATTTTCATATTGAGTCAGTGTTTTTCATAATGTGAAATTGGACCATGCATTAGTATTAAACTCTAGGACTAATATTTAAACCCCAATATTTGGGGAACCTAAGTGAAAAATATTAAGAACATAAGAGATCAACAAGGCCAAGGGATACCTATAAAAAACAAAAAAAATTGGTAAAGAATAGGAATAAATATTTTAAATGCAAATGAATGAGAAACTCACATAATTAATAAAGAGATTAATAAATCTTAGGAATCAATATTTTAAAAATACTATTTATCACCAATGATGTTAATACTATTTATATTAATAGCGTTAATTTTGGTATCAATGTAATTAATCATATTAATATTATTAATAAAATGTTATTAATATTATTGTTATAATTTAAATGTTATTAATAATTTTAATAAACCTTAATCATGTTTGAAACTTATTGTTATTAATACAATTATGAACATTAATGTAATTAATCATATTAATATTAATATTATTTATCAATATTAATGTTAATAGGATTTATATTAATAATATTAATGTAATTAATCACGTTAATATTATTAATAAAATGTTATTAATATTATTGTTATAATTTAAATATTATTAATAATTTTAATAAACCTTAATCATGTTTGAAACTTATAGTTATTAATACAATTATGAACATTAATGTAATTAATGTAATTAATCATATTAATATTATTAATAAAATGTTATTAATATTATTGTTATAATTTAAATGTTATTAATAATTTTCATAAACATTAATCATGTTTGAAACTTATTGTTATTAATACAATTATGAACATTAATTTTAAATAAACATCGTGAATATTGTATTAATGATGTTTTTAATAATATTGTTATTATTATTAATAATGTTACTAATAATAATGTTTTTAATAATAATTAAAATTGTATTTTCATTATTAATTTAGTGTTTAGTATAAATCATAATCATCATTATTTAAATACTAATTATTAATATTATTTTTATTGTATATTAGAATGTTAATGTTATTAATGTCATTTTTATTATTTCCACATTGTGACCATGATTATTTGCCATAATAATATTCTTTAATGTTATTAAAATTAAAATTAATATATATATATATATATATATATAAATATTAATAATATTAATAAATTAAAATAATAATAATAAATAATATTGTAAATTAAAATTTTTTAACATTATTGTTAATACTAAATGTTAATGCTAAATGTTGCTAATATTATTTATTAATATTAATATTAACAATATTAAAAATAGCATTTGTATTCTTATTCAAATTAATTAATATTAATAGTAAAACTTATTTGTTTATTAATATTAGTATATTCCTACATATTAATTATTTAATATCAAATACTAATACAAATTATTATTAGAGTAATATATATATATATATATATATAACAAAGTATAATAATCTTTAATATATTATTATCAAAATATTAATATTAATATTAACATCAACTTTAACTTTAACTTTATATTTTATTTATATTTTATTTTTCTTAATTTGTTAACACAGTTAAATTTTGTACATTTAATTGAATTAATAATTAAGAGATCAAATTTTTTTTATCACTCTTAAAAAATAGATTTAAGTTAACTTAAAAATTCTAAATATAAGTTATATTTAAAATCTTATACTTTAAAATTGTAAATATAAGTTATATTTAATTCACATTGGAGGAATTACAAAACATGTGTCAAATCTATGTTGGAATTACATGTCATTTCATACTCTAGAATGAATTTTTTGATTCATTATAATTAATTTTATGTTTTTTTATTATATTTTTACCTAATTAAAATGTTAAAAAAGACATTACATTATAAATTTAAAAAAAGTTAATTAAAAAAAATACCAAAAAAAAACCAAAGTTCACATTATAAAAATAAAAAAAAATTCAGGAGTATGGTCAAAATAATTCAAAACTTGATATAATTGATATACAATTAATTTGTAATTTACAGACATTTAGTATTATATATAATAATACATTTTAAAATAAGATTTAGTATGTAAAGATGATACCATCTCATACATGTTAATAACTAAAAATATAAATATAAAAAATTTAAACAAAACTTGATATAATTGATATACAATTAATTTGTAATTTACAGACATTTTTATTATATATAATAATACATTTTAAAATAAGATGATATAAATCTCATTATTATATACAATATTAATGTTCTACCATCTCATACATGTTAATAACTAATTAAATAAAAATGTGGTAGATGCAGTTTAATAGCCTGAAGTGGTATTGCCAATGAAAATATCTCTGTGCACGATGTGACAAATTGTAACTTACAAACTCATTTGCACCACATGCCCCGCTTCCAGCGGAAGTGGAAGGTTCCGCCACAACAGATTTCCCTTTTGCATTTGAAGAGGAAGTGGATGGTTCCGCCTCAATGACTTTCACTGGCTTCACAGATCTCATCGCTTTGAGCATTTCTACCACTTGTCTCATGCTTCGCCTCTCCTCTGCCTTGGCAATCGTACATTTCAATGTAATTCGAATTGTTTCCACAATCTCTACGTGTGTTTTCGATTCTATTAATTAACTTCGTAGGCCTTCATCCACCACAGCAAGAAACAAGTAATCATTCCAGTGGCAACTTGCGAGTGAACCAGCGGTCGCAGGTTCGACTCCTGCCAAAGTCTAGCGACTTTAAGAGAAGACTTTACACATCCCATTGAGATGGATTCTGTAAAGCTTTTATTATATGAAAGGGTTGTTAGAGACCAGAAAAAACACAAAAAGATGGCTTGCAGAACACTCATTCTCTGCAGTGCATAGAGAAAAATTCATAAATCCAAAAGGTTTCTGAAATATAATCAAAGTCTTCATAAAGTATTGTACATATAGAGTTTCCATATTGCAAATTTTATTGTATATCTGTAGCTGAGAGTGCATAAAGAAAGCACTTATTAACATTTTTGGTTCTATGGAGTTTTTAAAGGAAAAATAGCTACCTGGCTGGGATGGAAGACTGTGAAACATTTTCCCTAGAAGAAATGAGTTGCAAGTGACGCTCCTTGAACCTGGTGGTACCGCTATAGAGATGGTGGGAAGCAACAAGGATCCTCGATCGAATGGGACTTCACCCAACTGGCGATGTCCATCCCCTCTGCAAAACTCAAATCCATTACTACATTTTTTCTGGTTATCAACTCCAACATCACCATTGCTTAACGGTAGAAGTCCAGTTTCTCATTTTCTCCTTCAAGCCAGCATTTTGGAGACTAAACATAAAACTCATAATAAAAAACATGATGAGCACATAAGGAGAAGAGAGCGAAAGAAACATTTCTTGCATGTTCGTTGGCCCGAACCTTCCACTTCCACTACCAGAATGGCACTGCTTGCTGCCAGCATGGGACACGTTGCACAACGATTTCAACATGCACCACTTGCTGCCACTATGGCTCGTCTAAAAGGCATGGGACACTTTGCAGACCGATTTCAACACTTGGAGAAGATTTAATGTTTCAGTTTCCTTCTAGTTGTTAATCTTGATAGGTGGAAATTAATAAATGGCACAGTCAATTTTTAATCAAGATTTTTAAAAAATTAATTTAAGTACGGTTTAAACATGCGATTTAGATATGCAAGGAAGTTAGTGGGGTAGATTTGATCCATTGATTGAGTGGCGACGACCAGAATATACCGGCATCTTTCAATCTAGACCATCAGATCAAAAAGATTAATTAGCATAATCACAAAAGAGCCTAGATAGGGGGATATGCCTATCGGCGTAAAAATAATTCTATATTTTACTATTCTATTTAATTTATTAAAATTAGAACCAGTACATTAATATAAATTATAATAATTGATAGCAATCAAAATAATTATGTGTTGTTTTTTGATTTAATTTATTGCATTAAGAGGGGTGTTGTGTGATTCTATTATGGCTCAATATAAGAGTGTTGTGTGATTCTCTTAGTGTTAAATGTGGGTTTTGATATTTAACTTTTTCAAAATAAAAACAAAATATTATATAATTGAAAAAACAATGTTGCTATAATAAAAAATAAAAATAAATATGTATATTTAGTTAGTTTTAATTAAATGCATTACAAAATATTAATAATTTCTAACTTATTATTGTTACTTGATTTGTTGTTGATATTAAAATCCAATGTGGTAAAACTATTTTACTTACTCATAAATGAAATATTTTGGTGTCCACATAAAATAATTAGAAGTAAAAAAATATGTGAGTTAGATGTTTAAACCTTATACTTTTCAAAAATATTTCAATAGAGGATTTAAATAAAACATTTTAACATCTCTGTTAACTAATTTATTTCAATATCAACTTCATATATCTATATATATAAAAAAAAATTAAAATAATATATTTTAATATTGTATATAGTAAAATATTCAATTTCCAAAGAAAAAAAAAGCAATGAAATTTAAGAAATAAGATAAAAAATATCAAATACTTCCTAATAAGAATAAAAGGATGGAGATAACATAATTTATATAATTCTTAGTATAAAATTAATAGGTGACACTTAAAAAAATAACTAATAGGAAGAAGCCTCAAAGTAAATGAAAATCTTCTTACTTTGGATTACTTATGGAAAAAACATTATATCCAGAAGAGAAAAAGAATACAGGAAAAAAAAATATTGTGGCACATGCTCACTCGAAAAAATAAGAAGAAATAAATGGTTTACCCTGTGCTATGCTCATTCCACATTCTTTCTTAATGGGTTGTAGAAGAAAGGACAAAATGAAGCATTATGGGAAGGTATAAAAGATCATTCAATAATTATGAGGACTTCAATGTTGTAGAAAACAATATGTTGAAGAATTATTTTTTGTTGGATCAATATACCTTATATTTATATAAACTCTCTCAATTCAAATAAGAAGGTCATTTTGGAATTACACTTTTCAAGAAGGAGGATGTTCAAGGTTCTTGAAAACATATCATATGATCAAGAAGTATATACTTTTGGAGGAAATCTTAAAGAAAATGTGAAAAAAAGTTGTGGCTGAATTTATGGCATGTCATTTGAATAAGTTAGAAAAAATCATGACCCTAAGGATTCTACAACCATTAATTATACCAAGCCAACTTTGAGTAGAAGTTCCAATGTATTTTATTATAATTTTACCCAAATATGAAGGAAATAATTTCATTAATGTAATGGTAGATCAAATCACAAGATATATCCATTTTCACTCTCCTCCTTATCCTTGTAAAGAAAGTACAATGGTAGAAGAAGTTAGGGAGATAGTCCAAAATCTACATGGAATATCAAATATTTTTATAAGTGACAAAGGGCCAATTTTCTGTGGACATTTTAGACTGTATTATTGTCTTGTTTAGATACATAATTGACCCGTACCTCACTTTGTCATCCCCAATATATTGTAAAATTTAAGATTATGAATACATATTTATAAGGACATCTATGTCACTTTTCATCTTATAAACATACACAATGGGTCAAGTGGTTTCCCTTGGAAAAACGGTGGTACACCCCATCCTTCCATACATAATAAAAAATGTCCCCATTTATGGAATTTTATGGATATCATCCTCGATCCATTTTATTAGCCTTGAAAGGGGCTGTGAAGGCTTAACAATGGAGGACCTCATAAGGCACCAACAAAAGGTTTTGAAACTATTTATGGACAACTTTGTTATAACAAAAAAGAGGATGAAACAAAAATCTAATAAACATCACACTGAAAGGGAATTTGAAGTGGGGGATTGGTTATTTGTAAGACTACAACCATATAATTAGATGTCCCTTAAGCAACGAAAGAAAATAAATAAATTAGAACCAAGGTATTATGTCACCTATAAGGTGTTGTAGATAATTGGAAGTATGACTTAAAAATTGGTGTTTCCTCCATTTTCATGTATACGACCACTCTTCCATGTTTCTTGATTAAGAATGTAATAGATGATAAGATCCCAATCCATACTATTTTACCATAGATTAATGAATAACATAAAAATAATCCTAGAGATAGAAACAATCATGGAAAGAAGGCTTAAGAAGCTAATAATTGGAGCAATTATTATCTGATAAAATGGAAGAACCTACTAGTGCAAGAGGTGACATGGGAAGACATTTTTATCATGCAGAAAGACCCAACGTTAGTCAAGTGTCCAGGAAATTTTTTTCTTGAAGGGAGGTGGAGGGGGGGGGGGGGGGGTGGGATGGTGGTGCCATGTTAAGCCCTACATAAGCTCCACGTTAACCCTAGAATCTATTATTAAGTCTAAGATACTAAATTATTACATTTTTATTGTTATATTTTTATGACTCCTCGAACCTTTTATCGTACGATTTCATTATAAGTTTACCCTTTGTCTCGTATATATATCCTAAGGATACCTAGTCTTAAGATCATAAAAATTGTCTTATGTATTTTATTAATTGTAAAAGTTGTTTCACCCCTCTAAGTGGATTATAGTTATTAATTTATTATCATTTAAAAGTTTAAGGTGCATAACATGATAATAGTCCATTGTTTGGCTCAAAGGCGTTCAAATAATTGTGTGACACGTTGAGAAGAATTTTTTTTCTTCAATCTTTAATGTCTAACTTCTACAAGGAATCCACACTTACAATTAAAGGATAAAATCCAACTAGACAAAAATTAAAACTATGCATATGTTTATTTGATGACATAGATTATATTTATGAAGGAACTTTAAGGGAACCAATCACTTTTTTGTTTAGCTCAAAGGAATTACAATAGTTTCATGATACCTTGAGAAGAAATTTCATTCTTCAACCTTTAGTGTCCAACATTTGTAGAGAATCCACTTTTGTAATTAACATAAATAAATTCAAGAATTTAAATGACATAAATTAAATTTTTATGTCTAAAGTAAAGAAATAAATGCAAATCTATCTATTTTAACTAATCAATCGAATGAAGAAATGAATTGCATTTCAAATCAGATAAGGGGGCCTTCGTAATTGACTTATGTTAAAAATATAACTTACATCAATATTACTTGATCATGTGAAATTGTTAGTAAAACATCACATTGTATTAAAGGACTATGAATGGAACTAAAAAATGGAAAACTATGTGAAGAGAAATAACAAGAACATTTACTCTATTCTATCGTAATATGTACACATGCTCCAAGAGTCCTCCCCTATAAATGGATAAGAAAATTTTATTTATACATAAAATTGGGTTGATAACAAGACAAACAATATATAAACAAGATCGACAAATATCTCTTGTGGTTACAACTAATTACAAAATATAGAAACTAAAACACAACTTGTAAAATAATTATAAGACTTTTGTTAATAATTCAAAATTAATCAAAATAATATTTTGTATGGTTCAATATTCTCTCTGTATCCAAAATGGTTGATGATGATCGAAAACTATGACAAATATTCAATGGTTAAGGATGAAATTCAAATTTGAGGGAAAATCGTGAAAATATGCTATTGAATAGTCCAATTTTATTGATATTTATATGGAGTCATAATAGTCTAATCATGTAGTATTATGGCAAGGTGAGGTATGTATTAATTGGATGAATAATTCAATTTCGTAGATATGGTATGATTAGGAAAGGAAACATTTTCTTAAGCAACAATATGTGTAATAAAAACAACTCTCAGAACCTTAAGTAGTCCAAATCAGTAAAGGAACTTAAATGTAATCCTATAACAACAACCTTCAATAGACCATACAAGCCTAAAAAAGCCCAACCATTAACCATTAAACTACCTAACTTTTAAGCATCGAATCCCTTAGCTCTTGACCCTTAATCCCATAAAGCATAACCCCTAATCCCTTAACCCTTAATCCATATACCCTAAATCCCTAAATCCCATAATCCTTAAAGACCCTTTTCACTTAACCCCCAACACCTCAATTAATTAACTATTTAGTCACATCCAACGCTAATTCCAGGGCTAAAAATGGATGCTAACCAAGGAGGTAATATAGGTGAAAAAAACGAGTTAAACCGAGCACTATCACTAGTGCTATTTATGTGGAAATTGATGGCACTATTTACGATGAAACTTTTGGCGCTAATTTCTGGCTCTATTTCTGCCACTGCTTCCATCGATATTTAGGATGCTATTATTTCCTGAATTAGCACCTAAATGTTTTTGTTGACGAAATTGTTATGAAACCAACTCACAAAATATAATAAAATATAGATCAACCACTTATAAATCAACCTCTTGGAGGGGGAAACCTCCTTTACATTACATAAATGACAATTCTTGGATGATACAAATAAAAAAACCTCCTTTCTCTATATAGGAGTCCAAGGGGTCACAATATAATCCTAGCCAACATAACAGTAAAAATTTAAGGGCACAACAATAACAATAGTGGGATTCTATGGGGTACAATAATAAAAATAAGGGGACTACATGGGCACAACAATAACAATAAGGGGAATACAATAACAATAACAATAAGGGGATACACTAGTATTATATAGACCTAGCATGCCCCTCTTCTTCAAAAAGTGTTGTCCTCAACTCTTCAGTAGTTTTGGATGCTTTTGTATAAAATTCTCATCCTCCCAACATTTTTAATTAACATAAATAAATTCAAGAATTTAAATGACATAAAATTAAATGTTTATTTCTAAAGCAAAGAAATAAATGCAAATATATCTATTTTAACTAATCAATCGAAGGGAGAAATGGATTGCATTTCAAATCAGATAGGAGGCCCTTCATAATTTACTTATGTTACAAATATATCTTACATCAATATTACTCGATCATGTGAAATTGTTAGAAAAACATCACATTGTATTAAAAGGCTATTAATTGAACTAAAAAATGGAAAACCATGTGAAGAGAAATAACAAGAACATTAACTCTATTCTATATAATATGTACACATGCTCCAAGAGTCCTCCCCTTGAAATGGAGAAGAAAATATTATTTATACATAAAATTTCATTGAGAACAAGACAAACAATATGTAAACGAGATCGACAAATATCTCTTGTGGTTACAACTATTTACCAAAAAATAGAAACTAAAACACAATTCATAGAATAATAACAAAACCTTTGTGAGTAAAATCTTTCGATAAAAATCACATCAAAGTAAATTTGATCGACGGGTTTCAAACTAGCGAGTGTGGTTCATCATCAGGACAAGATGAAAAATCTGATCAGGTAACCCATTTAAATAGACGAGAAAAGCACCAACTAGCCGTTTGTAAACTAATAGCTAGTTTGACTAAAATAGGAAATAAAATAAAAAATAATAATTTATTTTTTTAAGGAATAAATTAAATGCTTAATGTTTATAATTTAAATTTTATTTATTTATATTTATTTTTAATAAAAATAAGAATTATTTAATATATTCTTGAAGAATAAATTAAATGTTTACTATCTATATATATATTTTATTTTTATTTTTAGAGTAATAATTAATATAATTTTTTTTGTTTTATTTTTATTTCTATTTATTTATTTTAATTTATTTATTTTAAGAGTAGATTAAATGTTAAAACAATAATAAATCAATCAATAAAAAAATAAATATATAAATAAATATTTATAGTTTTAATTTTATAAATTTATTTTATTTTTAATAATATGTTATATATTAATAATTGTATGTTATGTAATTCTATAAATAAATAAATAAAACACATTAGGAATGAAGGGAAAGAATCCAGAATCCGCTAACAATCCACCCATCATCCCTGTTGAGGTAAACCAACCTCTTTTTGATTTCCATGGCTTCTCTCAACTTGCGGTGGTGGAAATGGTCAATCCTCATAATAAACTTAGCATATTCAATGCAAATGTGATGATTTGTATTATCAGCATTCTCTGCTAGGGTAGAGGAGCATGATCTATTATGCTTAAGGTCAGTGACATGTTCATGAATTCTTTGATTAATTGATCGACTCGTTTCACCAACGTAAGGGGTCCCACACGAGGACAGAATCAAGTAAACACCCTTACCATGCTTAGGGCAAATCGGGTCCTTAACCGATCTAAGTGAACTCCAAATCATGCGGGAGGGTTTGAAGGTTGAGGAAACATTATGTTTCTTTAGGATACTGGTGATTTTATCCATAGTACCTTGGATAAACAGAAGGTGAACTCCAGATAACCGATCACAATGATATTTCTTACCTCTAGGACCTTTTTCAGCTTTTTGAAAAGTTGTAAGACATTGATCATTCTATAACCATTTTTATTAAAAAATTTAAGGAGATCAGCCTTTTCACCTTCAAAGTGGTGTTCATCAGAGATTCTAAAGGCTTTGGTGGCTAGGGTGCTGAGAACCCCAAGCTTCTGAGCAGGGAAATGGTGAGAACTAACATGAAAATACTGCTTAGTGTTCGTCTTCTTTCTAAATACTTTATGAGAGAAAGAACCATCTTCATTCCTAGAAATGAGGACATCAAGAAAAGGCAAGCTACCACTATCTTCAAATTCCATAGTGAACTTAATGAAGTCAGATTGGTCATTAATATGCTGGAAGAAAAGGTCAATTTCTCCTTACCATGAGGCCAAACTACACATTCGTCATCAAAAAACCTTTTCCAAAGTTTAGGTTGAAAAAGGGAGGAGGAAAGGTCCCTTACAATACTTTTGTTAATAATTCAAAACTAATCAACCTAATATTTTTTATGGTTCAATATTATCTCCACATTTGAAATGGTTGATGATGATCGAAAACTATGACAAATATTCAATGGTTAAGGATGAAATTCAAATTTGAGGGCAGGTGGTGAAAATATGCTTCTGAATAGTCCAATTTTATTGATATTTAGGATTGATATTTATATGGAGTCATAATAGTCTAATCATGTAGTATTATGGCAGGGTGAGGTATGTATTAATTGGATGAATAATTCGATTTCATAGATCTTCTATGATTAGGAAAGGAAACATCTGGTTAAACAACCATTTGTGTAATATCAACAACTTTCAGAACCTTAACTAGTCCAAGTCATTAAAGGAACTGAAATGTAATCCTATAACAACAACCTCAATAAACCATACAAGCCTGAAACAACCCAACCATTAACCATTAAACTATCTAACTCGTAATCATTGAATCCCTTATCTATTAACCCTTAATCCCATAAAACATAACCCCTAATCCCTTAACCCTTAATCCATATACCCTAAATACCTAAATCCCATAATCCTCAAAGACCCTTTCCGCTTAAACCCCAACACCTCAATTAATTAACTATTTAGTCACATCCAACACTAATTTCGTGGCTAAAAATGGATGCTAACCAAGGAGGTAATATAGGTGAAAAAAAAGATTTAAACCAAGCACTATCACTAGTGCTATTTCTGGGGAAATTGATGGCACTATTTACAATGCAACTTTTGGCGCTAATTTTTGGCTCTATTTCTGCCGCTACTTCCATTGATATTTAGGATGCTATTATTTCTTGAATTGGCATCTATTTTTTTTTGTTGAAAAAATTGGTATGAAACCAACTCACAAAATATAATCAAATATAGGTTGACCACCTATAAATAAACCTCTTCGAGGGGGAAACCTCCTTTACATTACATAAATGAACAATTCTTGGATGATACAAATGTCAAAACTTCCTTTCTATATATAGGAGTCCAAGGGGTCACAATATAATCCTAGTTGACATAAAAATAACAATGTAAGGGCACAATAATAACAATAGTGGGATTATATGGGGTACAATAATAACAATATGGGGACTATGTGGGCACACCAATAACAATAACGGGGCTACACTAACAGTAAAAATAAGGGGATACACTAGTATTATAGAGACCTATCATGCCCATCTCCTTAAAAAAAGTGTTGTCCTCAACTCTTGCTTAGTTCTAGATGCCTCTGTATAAAATTCTCGTCCTCCCATGTCAAATCTTTGATGGGTAAGTTCTTCCACTTGATGAGATACTCTGAAATTAATTGATTTCGTAGTTGTCGAATTCTTGTTTCCGTGACCTCTTCAGGTTAAAATATCATTTTTCCTTCCTCTTCAAGTTCTGGAAATATTTTTTGAAATGGGAGCTTGTCAGTTGTAACCTTCTCTAAGCAAGAAACATGGAAAACTAGGTGCACTCACGAAGATGCAAGAAGCTCCAATTTGTATGCCATAGTACCAATATTTTGCAACACCTTGTAAGGACCATAGTAATTTAGTCATAATTTACTATCCTTCCTAGCTTGCTTGAGGGAAAATTTTTTGTATGGTTGTAGCCTTAAAAATACCCAATTGCATACATCAAAACTTATTTCACTGTGATGTTGATTTTCTTGTTGTTTCATTCTATTCTGCGCCAAAGTGAGGTTATATGTTAAGAGTTCAATACAATTTTTTTGATTCTCGATGTTCTAGTGGATGATATCCATAAAGTGACATAAATGGAGAAATTTTTTATGTAGTATGGAAGGAAGTTTTATACCACCATTCAAACCAGAGGTAACTACTTGACCCATTTTGTTTGTTTATCAGATACAAGGCAACAAAGATATCCTTCAAAAAATTTGTTCACTATCTCAATTTTCCCATCATATTTAGGGTGATATGATGAGATATGAGCTAATTGAGCACCAAACAAGAAAATAATTATTTCCAAAAATTTCCTGTAAAAATAGGATCTCTATCATTTACAATAATCTTTGGGTTTCCATGTAGATTTTGAATTGTTTCCATAAATGTAGTAGAAAATGTACTTTCTTTAAATGGATGAGATAATGTACAAAATTTTGCGTACTTGGTAAGTCTATCAACTACCACCATGATGAAAGTATTTCTTTCAGACTTAGGTAAAAATGTGATAAAATTGATTGAAACCTCCTCCCAATGTTGACTTGGAATGGATAAAGTTTGTAACATACCTAGGGTCTTGTCTCAAATTTATTTTTTTGGCAAACCAAACATTCTACCACAAAATCTTGAATATCAGATTTAAGGCCTTCCCAAAAAAATCCTTCTTGACCCCGTTGTAAGTTTTTCAAAATCCTGAGTGCCATCCTAAGGGAGAGGTGTGCAATTCAAAATAACTTTCGTTTTGAGCTCAGAATTATTACAAATATACAAGTGACCTTTTTACCACAATGAATCGTCTTTCTAGCTAAATGTTTCATATGTACTGTAACATTTCTACAATTTTTGAATGACTATCCACACCTCTTCATCATTCTGTTGTAGCTGCTACAACACCACCCAAAATTTTGGGTATTTCAAAATTTTGGGTCCCCCTCTGCTCACTTAGTCGTTAATGTCTTTCACCTGACCTGCAGTCAGTGACATCCTAGTGACCTATCCACAGACCCTCATGAGCTATCTCACCATCATGATCGGATGTTGTTCCTGCAATCGCGCCATGTGTGAAGGGATCGTCATGCATGTATTCGAATGAAGCTTTTTGTATCTACATTAAAAGCTCTTGCACCATGGATTGTTTAGGCACTCGGTTTGGGTACTTCACCAAGCTCACAATCTGATGTTAATCATTTGGGGCATCGTTATCTAAAGGGTAACTGTGAACTAATTAATGTTATAATGTTTCATGCAGGTAAATCCCACCGATGATATACTCATTAATGTCATCACCATACCGAGGCAAATGCACTGAAAACTAAACAACAAGGTCACAGCTGCAAGACAAGAAAATTTCATACCCTACCTACCGGGGGATAAAGAACTAAGGCTACATGGAAAAACTCATAGAGGTAGATGACAAGGATAAATGTGATTCGAGCTGGAATATAAGAAATATAAAATATGCATCACATGTATGTAGGGAGCAAGAGCGCACCAGTTAAGGAAATTTTCGGTCATGATTAAGTCACAGCTTCATTTCTAAGCAAAGTGGGGTACCTTATTTGAATAAGTTATATAAATAAACAATGGCTTGAAGTGGCAACATCGACTTCCAAATGTGGTAGTTCTATTAGGGTTCAAATATAACCCTTAGCATTTCAACTGTCTGTTTTCATAATATTTGACGGGTTCTCAACATGATTAAGGACATATATGGCAAAATACCACTTTATTTAGTGGTGTTACCATGACATGCGGATTGATCAAAAGTTTCCCAAAGTCGTGAATAGAAGGTTTAAAAACGATATTGGTAATATTTTCAACTTCGTCATTTTAACTTGGTCTCCTCTTTACTTAAGGCTGATGTGGAGCGGGTTCAATGTTCTTATTAGCACCAATTATGATCATTACTAGCTCTTTCCTGTTCTTTGTTAAAGCCTCGCATAGAGGGTGGTTTCCACTTGTTGCCTCTGTTACACTTACCATTACAACGATGACTTAAACTATGAGAAGCGCAGCCACAACGCACATGAGGCAGTCCACGACATGATTTTTGGCTCTACGCCACGTGTGAAAGGATGTGTTTGACCCAGTTTGAAACAACACCAGCGTTTTCCACCTCAGGGAAGAAAGTTTCCAATGCTGAGCGTCGCGTTCAGTGACTCCCCGGAATGTGTTGATGATATTCAGTAACCGCCCATACTAATATCTCAACTTCCTCTTCATGCATGACACCACATGGACTGTGTCACTAACTCGTGTTTTAATGGAGACAAGCAGTAGTTGTTCAGTGTGGATGGGACCATAAGAGTGGCGATACCATTTCATCCAGAACACATGTGCAAAGGTTTAGCAATAACGGTTTTGTCATTATCATAAAGACGGTGGCCTTTACGATGTATCATTTTTAGAATGTGTGGTTAAAATTACGAACCCATCGATGAATTAACACTAGAATAGCAGAGCGCATTATACATAATAGAAGTGTTCTAACCTACTTACCCTGTCCAACCTAACAGCTGTCGTCTTCTGGCCAACCTGAGCTTGTGGTCTGGTCTACTGATGCCATGCATGCACCGATGATTATTCTATTTCAAATGGAAAACATTGGGCAAAACGTAAAACCTTAACGACATCGAAAGAATTTAAAAATAGTGGTGGAGAAAACTGCGGCTCATGCACCAGATTGCATTTTCTCCGTCATACCTATAGTCTGTGTGTTGAAATCAGAATCGATAGGGTCTGAAGAATGATGATATTTTGATGCGTTTGTCATTGCCATTCATAGATAGAATTTCAGTTATGGTGCCATGGAGATATTGCATGAAGGATTAATCATCCTTTTAACCTCACGATTCTTCTAAGGAGTCTTGAGTCCAGCGCATAACCTGCTCTTCAGCGTGTGGTTAATAACGCATGGTGTGGTGGAAATTCGAAAGGAGCAGAAGGTAAATGCTCTTGAAATTTTACTACAAACTAGTGGATCATCTTGTATCTCCACCTCCAACTAGTGGATCGTCCCCACACATGGTGTTTGCTCTTGAAAGTCTACTACAAACGCATATAGAGATCCCGAACACTGAACATGTGGTTTGCAAAATTTCTGCATAGTTAATATATAGGAGCCCGTTATCCAAAGTGGGCAGAACGTTGCAGGAGATGCCACGGTGAAACTCAACTTTGGATGATCATGCGTTGAGTGACAACAAGCTCGATTCAACAAGGAGGCAATGGCTGACCAAGTCGCGCAGTTGTACATCGACTTGCAGCAGCAAGGAGTGCGACCAATTCCTAAACGCGACCATGCGACCCCTTATTAAGTCGCAACCTTCCTGGGTCATGTAGTCGGAGCTTTTCTCGGAACGTGGAGAATGCGACTCAACAACATTTGTGACCCTGCAACCTCCCCAAGTTGCAGAGTCGTAGAGTCGCACCACAAAGGAAGTCTACCAATTTCGCGACTACCCGACTCTGCGACTCCCGCCAAGATTTGCGACCTACTCCATTATGCTACAGAGTGCGCGGTATATGGTTGAAGAGGAGGAGAGGTCGCACAACGCCATCATGGTTCTCAATTAAAATGCATTGCATGATTGCAAATTAATCTTATTCGTCTATGATGTTGATTGGGATATATGAAAACACATTATCGACCATGCAACAAAAGGCGGTCAGCAATTGAAATGTATGCCCCTTTTACGTGGTCATGACTTCTTTCTTATTGGTACCAAACAACCTCAGCCACGTCTAGAACTTCAAAAGCCGAGATGCGTAGGATCCGTCTTATCAAGTGGATTAAGAAGGCAAGGATAATTCTAGTACATGCATTGAGCCTCAGTGAAGAAGGAGCCACATATTCAGGACTATACCCTCGCTTCATAAATTCATTTTTGCAATGTTCATAGAAGATAAAGGGGCATCATGTCGCATCAACGTAACCATATCCCTATGAAGTAACAAATGCCAAAATATTTTAAAAACGACGAATCCACACTTAGCACTCGCCCATAACGCTACCAAATACATAAGCAGAGAAAGCCTACACATGCCATTATCTCTGATGACAAAGTCTTGACCACACAGGGGTCTAAATTCATTGTTTCTTCTTTTGCAAATTAATTAAAACGCCCTTAGCATTATTATTATTCAATCTGTGACCTATGTTATTTTATTGCAAGAAGAACCTTCGGGTTTTCAGAAAGAGCAAAGGCTTTCCCCAGCAAACAGTGGGACCTGTTCAAACAAGTACATCCCCATGAGTCTCCGAAGAAAGCAGTTTATGTTCGAGAGCACCTGGCCACGTCCACCGAAAGAAGACTACAACTCGCAGATATGCCAAGGTCGCGGGTCGATATTTTCCCAACGCCGTAGGTCGATATTGCTCGAGGCAGAAAATCGTTGATTCGCCCGAGGTCGCGAGGTCACATGTCGCGACCGGTCGAGGTCGCAAGTCACCGATCCGCCCGAGGTCGCGAGGTCACAAGTCGTGGATAGTCCGAGGCCGCAGTCGCGAATTGCCCGAGGTCGCAAGTCGTTGATCCGCCCGAGGTCGCAAGGTCGTTGTGTCGCGGAGCTCCGAGGTCGCAAGTCGTGATTGCCCGAGGTCGCAAGTCACCGATCCGCGGAGTCGTGTTTCGGTGGTCGCGGAGTAGTCCGAAGTCGCAGTCATGGATTGACCGAGGTCACGGGTCGCAAGGTAGCCCAACGGTCAGGAAGATGAAAAGTCAGGGAACCCAAAGGGTGATTTTTGCTCTATAAATACTTCCTTCGGGAACTTGTAAAGGGATCTTTTGTTTGGGACTCGAGCTGAGCACATTGTATTACCAAAGGATTATACATTTGAGGATGAATACAAGAATTTTGAAAAATCCCTTTGTGGATCTGGTGTTGTCATATGTATGAGAGCTATTGAGTATTATATTTTTGGTTTCTGAACATCTTTAGATTAAGGGAACTGTATCTTCAATTCATATCACAATTGCATAACAGTTTGCTAATTATGTTAATGGTATTTGAGTTCATTTCACTTTCTTAATGAACGCTGATGGCTTTTTTTATTATTATTTGTGTTATTATTTAAAACTTTTAGGAAGTGAAGGGTGTTCTTGCCATGAGTAATTGTTTCTGTTGTGGTCAGAATATTTTACAAGCATGACCCTAATGAAGTGCTATTAACAACACTTCCTTTGGTCTTCATGCTTTATTATTTCCTCTTGATACTCATAGTGTTATATCTACATTTAATGCATCAATAATATGTCTTGTATCATTTGATCAAGTGTGTATCCAATGTTTTATAGAGTTTAAGCGAGACCCAAAGAAAGGAGAAATCAGCGGTAGCCGGACCCACACCCCGGACGGGATCACTATTCCAAATGGTTCAAGGTCTAATTGGGACCTTTTACCGAGGAGATCCGCTGTTGTTGGCCAGACATATTTTCCTGTCAACAGATTTGGCGCTAGAAGGAGGGCCAGATGACAAGCTAAGCCCTTAGAGCCTGCAGTTAATCTCATATCTGTAATGGAGTGTCCCCAAATAATTCTCCCGAGATATTTGTCGGATTTTTATAAGCCTCGATGTCTCATCCCCGATGAACTTATGTATCACTTGTCTCAGTTAAAATTTGATGGTGAAAACAGAGTTTCCATAAACCAACACCTTTTAGATTTCTGTGAATTTGGTGAGTGCTACGAAATTGACAATGAAGGTTTGATTTGTTTGTTGTTCTTCCTCACCCTCGAAGGTCACGCTAAGAAATGGTGCCGCACATTTCTAGAAGCTTCCATCCATTCGTTTGAACAACTCGCCAGTGAATTACAACAAGCCTTTCACAGGTACGATTTTCAAAGTGTATTGATAAAGCTAAATGACATTAGAATGGAACCTCAGGAACCTCTAGATGAATTTTCTATCAGATTTGTTCATTATTGTTTTGAGTTCCCTGAAAAGGATGTCGATTGGAAGTTGTTAAGTGAACAGTTCAGGAATGTGAACCTCGTTTCTCTTGAAAAATTTCAAGCAGTAACCCAGTCTGATCCTAGTGTTCCCTATGATGACCCGCAAGTTGACAGCTGTTCAGACTGCATCCCCAATGTTTCCTTGTCCATCTCCCCAAGTCCAGACAACATTCCGGCCTCCCAGGAGAGTATTTCTTTTTGTGATATTCTTGCTCCTCCTCCTAGTTTGTCGGGTAGTGGAGTTGTGACCTCGAAAGTTCTGAGCAATGATAGATGGGTGCATGAGGATAAAGCCTATTGTACTACCTTTGAATCTTTCACACACCCTATCGAATCAAAGCTTGAAAACCAAATGGGCCAAACATCCCTCCAGGATCATGAACCTACCTCGAGCCCACTCGATGTCTCCCTAGACACAGTCCTAAATATGATTTGCATACTGATTATGAATCAACTCCTATCTCGGATGAAGTGTATTCCCTTACAGGGCTTGCCAGATCTTTGTTTTCCCTGAATGACACAGATGTGCATATTGAAAAACCTTGTAGAGTTAATACCCCTGTGGCTCAAACTTATCGTTCATTATTCCACGATTTATTTCACAAGTCTGCCACACCAGTAATTTCTTCGAGACATTCAAAATTTCCTTATACTGGTATTGGCGACAATCATAAGCATGCAGATGTTGTGTCACAATCACAGTCCAAAATCGATTAATCTTTTAGATCTGATATTTCTCACTTAGAATATTTAGACAGCCATAGGAGCGATTTCTTGTCAGGGAAACCTCAAGATGTCCCCTCTATTGATCCATCCCAATTTCTAACCCCCGAGGAGCATAACATGCCAGGTACCCAAATTTATCAAATCGATGGTTCCAATGATCACTGATTATCTGAAAACATATTCACTCATACGGACGAGGATTGTCACTCATATCTCTCTGCTGACTATAATCCGCTTTATGAAGATCCGAGTACCTATCAGGGAATCAAAGCACTTCCACTTCTGCCGACCGTTACCCCTAGTCCCTCTGATCCTGACAAGACCCCTCAAACAAATACAACTAGGGTTTCTCAGCTTAGGGTTTCTAAAATAATGACTCCCAAGTACCATGCTCCTCCCAGCATAACCACGTCGGATATCATTTCATCTGGGCAGATTTTTCATTCTAGTAAGGTTTCCTTGAGCACGTATTCATGTCCCCCAGCAGCTAGTGTGCAACAATCAATATACCCCAATTTATTCACCGGTAAGAAAACACTAGCCATTGTCTCTAATCTTTCCAGTTGTTGCCCAGCCAGTACCAGTTGAAATCAGGCACAAACATGTGATTTTTGGAAAATCCCTCAACTTCCCGAAAACCTTACGGTAAATTCACCCCATCCTGGCAAAGCTAATGAATCTGATACATTGGATTAAGAATATGTCAGTGCGCAAACTTTCTGCCAAATTGATTCAAAGCCCACTGACATTGTTCAAATCACCACAATCCATGATCACATCCATTCGCCCGTTGATCTCGCCAAACCATCAAAGTTAGGAAACCCCCCACTCGAAGGTCCGGATTTTGTTCAAAACAGTAAGGAATTGCAGTCTCCACTAAAAGTGGATTCAGATCCTCATATCCTTGACAGATTCCAGGAGCAACTCTGAACTAGGGTTTTCAAAATTAAGTTTTCTACACTTGGATGTGCAAGCATCTATAATTCGCCTGGCACATGCTTATTGTTTCCATTCCATAAAACTCATGGTCCTCAACACCATGATGAGATTTTCGGTCAACTCGACCAATCCTATTCGGTGGATGTGCCTACAAATAGGCAATGGCTCACCCAACGCCCATCAGACCTAGGTTTGTGCATGAACAAATGTGTGTCATTTATAAATGTTGAGTTTCAAGAACATATTGTTGTGTATTAGGATGAGAGTGAAATTCAGCTTGCACAATCTATTCTGGCATGTTCTTTGGTAATTATCCATGATCTGCTTGCCGTTGCACCTGCTCTTCAGGTAAGTTTTATTGTTACTGCAATTTTTTGGATGCTAGCTCTGATCCCGAGCATTGTTGTTACTGCAGGATGGGAACTAATGCGGTGGCTGCACTGGAAAGCTGATTTTACATAACTCGACCGCCTCATGGGTTAAACTAGGGTTGAGGTGTAGGCTAGCTAGGACCTGTTAATAAAATTTTTAGTTCAAATTTAATTAGGTTTACTTGGAAAAATTTTACTTCATAATTTAAAAGTGTGTTTACTATTTTTTCTTGCGATTAATATCCTAGGCATCATCATGTTAAAATTGTTTTGCACTCATTCCTTTTCAGTTTGCTTGTTGCTGCATAAATAATTACTGCTTGTATCACGCCTCTTTTCCACCTACAACAGGTTGATCGTTATCACACATGGCGTTGCATTGCATCTTGAGCCTTGCCTATTACATTGCGTCGTACACTATCTTCCTCACATAATTTTCGTACATTGTTGATATAGCTTTAAAAATATTCCACATATCACCGATCACTACATGAGCCCTTATTGAAACCCTACTGCCTTGCAGATTTGTTCTGCCCCAACTACTGATACAGTAACCCCATTGTTTGCGTGAGGTTACGATGGCTATCTCAAGAGGAAGCTTTCTCTTAGGACAGGTCATCGAAGTCGCATCCTCAACAAGATTCCTATCATTCCTATCGCTGCATAACACGGAGAAAGCTGGGGATAGGAATCTTGACTATGGACCGAAAGATTCTATCATTCCTATCGTTAGTCATAGTCACCGATAGTTTTGACTCATAGAATCTGACTATGCACAATCTTGACTCCTAGATTCCTATCGTTGACATCCATTGTGCCCTCATGAGCTATCTCACCATCATGATCGGATGTTGTTGCTGCAATCACGTCATGTGTGAAGGGATCGCCATGCATGTATTCGAATGAATCTTTTTGTATCTACATTAAAAGCTCTTGCACCATGGATTTTTTAGGCACTCGGTTTGGGTACTTCACCAAGCTCACAATATCATGTTAATAATTTGGGGCATCGTTCTCTAAAGGGTAACTGTGAATTAATTAATGTTATAATGTTTCATGCAGGTAAATCCCACCGATGATATACTCATTAATGTCATTACCATACCGAGGCAAATGCATTGAAAACTGAACAACAAGGTCATAGCTGCAAGACAAGACACTTTCATACCCTGCTCACCGGGGGATAAAGAACTAAGGCTACATGGAAAACCTCATCGAGATAGATGAAAAGGATAAATGTGATTCGAGCTAGAATATAAGAAATATAAAATATGCATCACATGTATGCAGGGAGCAAGAGCGCACCAGTTGAGGAAATTTTCGGTCATGATTAAGTCACAGCTTCATTTCTAAGAAAAGTGGGGTACCTTATTTGAATAAGTTATATAAATAAACAATGGCTTGAAGTGGAAAAATCGACTTCCAAATGTGGTAGTTCTAGTAGGGTTCTAATATAACCCTTAGCATTTCAACTGTCCATTTTCATAATATTTGATGGGTTCTCGACATGCTCAAGGACATATATGGCAAAAGACCACTTTATTTAGTGGTGTTACCATGACATGCTATAGATCAAAATTTTCCCAAAGTCATGAATAGAAGGTTTAACAATGATATTGGTAATATTTTCAACTTCGACATTTTAACTTGGTCTCCTCTTTACTTAAGGCTGATTTGGAGTGGGTTCAATGTTCTTATTAGCACCAATTATGATCGTTACCAGATGTTTCCTGTTCTTCGTTAAAGCCTCACATGCAGGGTGGTTTCCACTTGTTGGCTCCGTTACACTTACCATTACAACGATGACTTAAACTATGAGAAGCGCAGCCACAACATGCATGAGGCAGTCCACGACATGATTTTTGGCTCTCCGCCACATGTGAAAAGATGTGTTTGACCCAGTTTGAAACAACACCAACGTTTTCCACCTCGAGGAAGAAAGTTTCCAATGCTAAGCGTTGCATTCAGCACCTCCCCAAAATGCATTGATGATATTCAGTAACCGCCCATACTAATGTCTCGACTTCCTCTCCATGCATGACACCACGTGGACCATGTCACTAACTAGTGTTTTAATGGAGACATGCGTAGTTGTTCAGCGTGGATGGGACCATAAGAGTGGCGATACCATTCCACCCAGAACGCATGCACACAGGTTTAGAAATAATGATTTTTTCATTATCATAAGGGCGGTGGCCTTTACGATGTATCATTTTTAGAATTTGTGGTTAAAATTATGAACCCATCGATGAATTAACACTAGAATAACAGAGCCTATTATACACAACAGAAGTGTTTTAACCTGCTTACCCTGTCCAACCTAACAGCTGTCGTCTTTTGGCCAACCTGAGCTTGTGGTCTTGTCTACTGATGCCATGCATGCACCGAGGATTTTTCTATTTCAAATGGCAAACATGGGGAAAAACGTAAAACCTTAACAACGTTGAAATAATTTAAAAATAGTGGTGGAGAAAACTACGGCTCATGCACCAGATTGCATTCGCTTCGTCATACTTATAGTCTGTGCATTGAAATCAGAATCGATAGGGTCTGAAGAACGATGATACTTTGATGCTTCTGTCATTGCCATTCACAGATAGAATTTCAGTTATGGTGCCATGGAGAGATTTCACGAAGGATTAATCATCCTTTTAACCTCACGATTCTTCTAAGGAGTCTTGAGTCCAGCGCATAACCTGCTCTTCTGCGTGTGGTTAATAACACATGGTGTGGTGGAAATTCGAAAGGAGCACAAGGTAAATGCTCTTGAAATTTTACTACAAACTAGTGGATCGTCTTGTCTTTCCACCTCCAACTAGTGGATCGTCCCCAAACATGGAGTTTGCTATTGAAAGTCTACTACAAACTTATATAGAGATCCTGAACACTGAACATGTGGTTTGCAAATTTTCTGCTTAGTTAATATACGGGAGCCCATTATCCAAAGTGGGCAGAGCATTGTAGGAGATGCCACGATGAAACTCAACTTTGGATGATCACGCGTTGAGTGACAGCAAGCTCGATTCAATAAGGAGGCAATGGCTAATCAAGTCACGCAGTTTTACATTGACTTGCAGCAGCAAGGAGTTCGACCAATTCCTAAATGCGACCATGTGACCCCTGATCAAGTCGCAGCCTTCCTGGGTCACAAAGTCGTAGCTTTTCTTAGAACTTGGAGAATGTGACTCAACAACATTTGCGACCCTGCAACCTGCCCAAGTCGCAGAGTCGAGCCATGAAGGAAGTCTACCAATTTCAGGACTACTGGACTCTGTGACTCTTGCTAAGATTTGCGACCTACGCCAGTACACTACAGAGTGTGTGGTATATGGTTGAAGAGGAGGAGAGGTCGCACATCGCCATCATGGTTCTAAATTAAAATGAGTTGCATGATCGCGAATTAAGCTTATGCATCTACGATGTTGATTGGGATATATGAAAACACATTATCGACCATGAACCAAAAGGTGGTCAGCAATTGAAATGTATGCCCCTCTTACGTGGTCGTGACTTCTTCCTTATTTGTACCAAAAAACCTCAGCCGCGTCTAGAACTTCAAAAGTCGAGATGCGTAGGATCCGTCTTATCAAGCGGATTAACTAGGCAAGGATAATTCTAGTACATGCATTGAGCCTCAGTGAAGAAGGAGCCACATATTTAGGACTGTACCTTCGTTTCATAAATTCATTTTTGCAATGTTCATAGAAGATAAAGGGGCACCATGTCACATCAATGTAACCATATCCCTATGAAGTAACAATTGCCAAAACAGTTTAAAAATGACGAATCCACACTTAGCACTCAGTCCATAACGCTACCAACAGACATTGAAGAGGCGCAAAGATGGCCTACACAAGCCATTCTCTCTGATGACAAAGTCTTCACCACACAGGGGTCTAAATTTATTGTTTTCACTCTTTCAAATTAATTAAAATTCCCTTAGAATTATTATTATTCAATCATGGAGACATGTGACCTATCTTATTTTATTGCAGGAAGAACCTTTCGGTTTGCACAAAGAGCCAGGGTTTTCCCCAGCAAACAAGGGGACCTTTTCAAAACAAGTAGATTCTCAAGAAACTCCAAAGAACTCACTTTAAGTTCAAAGGCACCTAGCCACGTCCACCGAAATAAGGCCACAAGTTGCTGATCTGTCCAAGGTCGCAGGTCTCATATCTGCCCAAGGTCGTAGGTCACATATTGCCCGAGGTCGCGAGGTCGAGGTCGTTGCATTTCCCCGAGGTCACAAGTCACCATCTCGCCCCGAGGTCACGAGGTCGCAGGTCGCGGATATTCTGAGGTTGTAGGTCGCGGTTTGCCTGAGATTGCAAGTCGCTGATCTGCCTGAGGTCGCGAGGTCGCAGGTCGCGGATAGTCCGAGGTTGCAGGTCACGGATTGCCCGAGGTCGCAAGTCACTAATCTACCCGAGGTCGTGAGGTCGCAGGTCGTAGATGGTCTAAAGTCACAGGTCGTGGATTGTCCAAGGTCGCAGGTTGCAAGGCAGCCCAACGGTCAGGAAGACGAAAAGTCAGGGAACCCAAAGGGCGTTTTTTTCTCTATAAATACTTCCTTTGGGAACTTGTAAAGGGATCTTTTGTTTGGGACGTGAGCTGAGTACATTGTATTACCAGAGGATTATACATTTGAGGATGAATACAAGAATTTTGAAAAATCCCTTTGTGGATCTGGTGTTTTCATATGTATGAGCGCTATTGAGTATTATATTTTCAGTTTCTGAACATCTTTAGATTAAGGGAACTGTATCTTCAATTCATATCACAATTGCATAACAGTTTGCTAAGTATGTTAATGGTGGTTGAGTTAATTTCAATTTCTTAACGAACGTTGATGGCTTTTTTTATTAGTATTTGTGTTATTATTTAAAACTTTTAGGAAGTGAAGGGTGTTCTTGCCATGAGGAATTGTTTCTATTGTGGTCAGAACAGTTTACAAGCATGACCCTAATGAAGTGTTGTTAACAACACTTCCTTCGATCTTCATGCTTTAACAACACTTCCTTCAATTTTCATGCTTTATTATTTCCTCTTGCTACTCATAGTGTTATATGTACATTTAATGCATCAATCATATGTCTTGTATCATTTGATTAGGTGTGTATCCACTGTTTTATAGAGTTTAAGCGAGACCCAAAGAAAGGAGAAATCAGCAGTAGTCGGACCCACACCCCAGATGGGATCCCTATTCCAAACGGTTCAAGGTCTAATTGGGACCTTTTACCGGGGAGATCCCCTACTATTGGCCGGACATATTTTCCTGTCAACACATTCTTCCATTCATCCCTTCATTCAGTTGCCGCTCAAGTCGGATAATATAAATGGAACAAAGAAATGCTTCCACATCCTAATACTTTCTTAAGAGTGCATCTACAACATCATTTTTCTTCCCCTTTTTGTAGATTATTTCAAAGTCGTAACCAAACATTTTGTGACCCATTTTTGCTACTCTTCTGAATATAATATTTTTTCCAAAAATTATTTAAGACTATCATGATTTTTTTTTACCTTGAAGTGTCTTACCATTAGGTAAGGTTTCCATTTCTTTAGTGTATGTAGTATTGCCAACATTTCCTTCTCATAAATAGGTTTATGTAAATACTTTCCTTTCGTTCGATGACTTTAAAAAGAAATGGGTATTCATTCTTGCATTAAAACCACACCAATTCCATTCCTTGAGCCATCACATTCGACAATAGAGTCTAGCATAGCTAAGACCGATGCTCGGCACATTGCCTCTTTAAGATGATCAAAGGCCTTAGTTTCTTTTTAATTCCAAGAAAATGCATATTTCTTCAATAATGATGTTAAAGGTGTTGTTATTCTCCCATGATTCCTAAAAAACTTGCGATAATACCCTATTAACCCCATAAATCCTCGAATATGCTTTATGGTTGTGGGGATTTTCCATTCCTCAATGAATTTAATTTTGTTAGGGTCTACCTTAACACCCTCATGAGATACAATATGACCCAAATATTCCACCTACTGTACTTAAAAGAAACATTTGGAGGTTTTTGTATATAATTGTTTCTACTCCAATAGTTTGAGAACCATGTCAACATGTTTAACATGATCCTTCCAATACTTGTGCTAGATTAGTATATAATAAAAAAATACTGACGCAAATTTTCTAAGGAAGGATTTAAAAATGGGATTCATCAAACCTTGAAATGTGGAAGGTGCATTATTAGGCCAAAAGAAATGACCAAATTTTCATAATTACCCTCATGAGTTCTGAATATTTTTTTTGGAATGTCTTCAGTATTCATTATAATTTGATGATATCCAGAACGAAGATCCAGCTTGGTGAATAAATTTTTCCATGTAATTCATCCAATAATTCATCAATGACGGGGATGGGAAGTTTATCTTTAATATTGAGCTTGTCTAGCTCCCAATAATCCAGGCACATATGCCATGATCCATCCTTCTTGTGGACCAATGAAACTGGAGAAGAGAAAGGACTTTGACTATGTTGAATTATATCAGCCTCTAGCATTTCTGTAACCATATGTTCAATCTCACTCTTTTTTCCATAATGCTGTCTGTAAGGCTTGATTCTTGAATCAAATGAATCACATGATCATGAATAGTTGGTAGCCATTTGGGAGTTTCAATCACCTTCGATTAATGCTATCCATGGGAGCATTAACATTTGTATTAATCCACTTAATAAACCATCACAATGCTTGATCTCGTAACCTATTATAGAATTCAATGAGCTTTGTGGCATCAGGAGTTTTTCGAGCCCTCCAAACAACCTCACACAAACACCAATGTTGCTCAACATCTTCACCACCTCATCTGAATAACTATGGAGACTTGGTAAGTGTTCCAAACATATTCCCTAACATTTTTTTTTTGTCCAGGATTAATTATTAAAAATATCTTGGAACCTAATAGAGAATAACTATTTGAAGTTGATGAAGAGGATATGATGAGCTATGAGCTAAATGAACACCAAAAAAATAAAATAATTCATTCCAAAAATTTCTTGTAAAAATCAGATCTCTATCATTTAAAATAATATTTGGGTTTCCATGTAGATTTTGAATTATTTCCATAATTGTAGTAGCAAATCTACTTTCTTTAAATGGATGAGATAATGTACAAAAGTGTGCATACTTGGTAAGTCTATCAACTAGCACCATGATGAAAGTATTTCCTTTGGACTTGGGTAAACATGTGATAAACTTGATTGAAACCTCCTCCCAAAGTTGACTTGGAATGGATAAAGTTTGTAATAGACCTGGGGTCTTGTCTCAAATTTATTTTGTTGGAAAACAAACATTCTACCACAAACTCTTGAATATCAGATTTAAGGCCTTCCCAAAAAAATCCTTCTTGACCCCATTGTAAGATTTTAAAAATCCCGAGTGTCATCCTAAGGGAGAGGTGTGCAATTCAAAAATATTTTTTTGTTTGAGCTCGGAATTATTACAAATATATAAGCAATATTTTTACCATAATGAATTGTTTTTCCAGCTAAATGTTTCATATGCACTGGGATATTTCTACAAATTTTGAACTAGTGTCCACACCTCTTCATCATTCTTCCATTCATCCCTTCATTTGGTTACCGCTCAGGTTGGATAATAGAAATGGAACAAATAAATTCTTCCACATCCTCATACTTTCTTAAGAGTGCATCTGCAACATCGTTTTGCTTCCCCTTTCTGTATATGATTTCAAATTCATAACCCAATGTTTTGTGACCCATTTTTGTTGCTCTTTTAAAGACAATATTTGTTCCAAAAATTATTTAAGACTATCATGATTTGTTTTTACCTTGAAGTGTCTTACCATTAGGTAAGGTTTCCATTTCTTTAGTGCATGTATTATTTCCAACATTTCCTTCTCATAAATAGGTTTCTGTAAACACTTTCTTTTCATTCAACGAATTTCAAAGGCAATGGGTCTTCCTTCCTGAATTAAAACTGTACCAATTCCATTCCCTGAGGCATCACATTTGACAATAATGTTTTTTATGAAGTCTGGCATAGCTAAGACCGATGCTTGGCACATTGCCTCTTTAAGATGATCAAAGGCCTTAGTTGCTTTTGAATTCCAATAAAATGCATCTTTCTTGAGTAATGATGTTAAAGGTTTCGTTATTCTCCCATAATTCCTAACAAACTTGGGATAATACCCTATTAACCCCAGAAATCCTCGAAGATGCTTTATGGTTGTGGGGATTTTACATTCCTTAATCAATTTAATTTTGTTAGGGTCTACCTTAACACCCTCATGAGATACAATATGACCCAAATATTCCACCTATTGTACTCAAAAGAAACATTTAGAGGTTTTTATATATAATTGTTTCTCCTCCAATAGTTTGAGCACCATGTCAACATGTTGAACATGATCCTTCCAATACTTGCGCTAGATTAGCATATCATCAACAATTACTGACGCAAATTTTCTAAGGAATGATTTGAAAATGGGATTCATCAAACCTTGAAACGTGGAAGGTGCATTATTAGGCCAAAAGAAATGGCCAAATTTTCATAATGACCCTCATGAGTTATGAATATTTTTTTGGAATGTCTTCAGTATTCATTATAATTTGATGATATCCATAACTAAGATCCAACTTGGTGAATAAATTTTTCCATGTAATTCATTCAATAATTCATCAATGACGAGGATGGGAAATTTATCTTTAATAGTGAGCTTGTTTAGCTCCCAATAATCCAGAAACATACGCCATGATCCATCCTTCTTGTGGACCAATAATACTGGAGAAGAGAAAGAACTTTGATTATGTTGAATTATATTAGCCTCTATCATTTCTGTAACCATATGTTCAATCTCACTCTTTTTTCAATAAGGATGTATGTAAGGCTTGATGTTTGGAGGAACACTTCCTGGAATCAAATGAATAACATGATAATGAATAGGTGGGAGTCCTTTGGGAGTTTTAATCACCTTGGATTAATTCTATCCATGGGAGCATTAACTTTTGGATTAATCTAGTTAATAAACCACCGCAATTCTTGATCTCATAAATTATTCTAGAATTCAATGATATTTGTGGCATCAGGAGTATGTCTAGCCCTCTGAACAACATCACACAAACACCAATGTTGCTCAACATATTCACCACCTCATACTAATAACTATGGAGACCAGGTAAGTGATCTAAACATATTCCCGAACATGTTTTTTGTCTAGGATTAACTATTATAAATACCTTGGAACCTAGCAGAGAATAACTATTTGAAATTGACTGAAAACCACTATTAGAACTATTCCCTCCACTAAAACTACTGATACTATATCTAAAACTTAATTGCTAAAATTTTAGAGTCTTACTTAACTTAGATAATAAATGATGAGGGTTTTCATACAACACTAGGGGAAGGTTATGGAGAGGAGGATTTGTACGACTATGTTGTGGATTTCAACTAGCAAGGATTGAGTTGTCTTCAAAGAATAATCACCTCATCACAAAGTGAATATCGTCATCTATTGGACTATGCTCATCAGACATCATTATTGGTTGTACATATGACTCAATTGTATGAAATCCTCTTGACTTTGAGTGGGGTCTACCCGTGCCAATTAAAATCCCTACAACACTTCTATTGGCACCTCCTATTTCACGAGATGGAGATCATTCATTCTCTCCTTTTCATCACAACTATGCACTATCCATGTTATTCCTTCATGATGTTGAACTCATCAGCGCTTCTCCTATCCTTTGTAATTCCATTCTTCTACACCTAATTTCCTACAAATTCCTTTCTTTCCACTTGTTAGTTATTTGTTCCCTTCGTAACACTATAAATCTCATGCCTTACACAACCCTTATTGGTCCATCACAAAAACCCCTCTTTTTCTGCAACTGCACAACATTCCTCCCCCCTATATCCAACCATCAGCACTAAGGGTTTTAAGAAGCCATATGACCTTACTAGAACATTAGCAGATTTTCTTCAACCGTAAAAAATTTGATCCAAATAAGGATCTCTTTCAACAATATTCCTCGCAACCTAAACTTAAATACTACTTCCACTCTAGAAAAGGACTGAATTTTTTCAGCTTCAAACTCTATAATATAGCCTTCTAATTTCACATTTAACCAAAAATCAACAACCTTAGTTATATTTTCGTCTAATCTTTAAATTTCATCCAGATCAGATGGAGACTAGTATTTACAAAGAATAAGGCAACTTCCCACTCCTATTTTGAATTGAAACCAACTCAATCAATTATGTAATTCTTTAGGGAACTTGCACCAAAATGTTTCATATTGTTCACAAGCAAGTTCAACATACAAAAATTATTCTTTAACCCACTGCAGATCCTTCTGCCTAAGTTGAGCCTATTGCAAAAAAAAAATGCTAAATACTCTCATGCCACCAGTCTTGAATACCTCTGCCAAGAATTCTAGATACCATGATTTAGATCCTTCTTATAAATTTAGGGTCCTTGCAACTAAACCATTTGCTGGAAATTTTTTTGGAATGTTATAGACTGACGGTTCAACTTGAGGTTGCTGCAAAGTATCGTCGTAGTATATATTATCGCTAACATTTTCACTCTTGTCATAGGAAGAGAGAGTCTCAAATGAGGTGTGAAGGAAGAAATAATGATAAGAGGTTTTAAGGTCAGTGGCATGAAATCAAAACCATCATCACATTATGTATTCGTTTTAGCCATATAATCGTTCATCACAACTACATCTAACTATAAATCATTCATTCATATATTAATATATAATGAACTACACATACATAATTAAAATTTTAAAAGGGTCATGCATTTATAAATCATAGAACATAATTCATCCCTACAACACTTTCTTTACTATACAAGTGGTCATTACAACACAGATCTACAAATACCCTGTCATTCTCATCTCCTAAGATCAAATGCATTACAACAGAAGATTAAAATTCAGAAAAGGAAATATCATAACTCTATTCAAATTACAGACTATCGACATGAATATCATTAGCTATAGATAGGAGTACTCACACTAATTCTAAATCTAGCTCTAGATGTTCGATTTTCCCATCTATGGATTCATTTATAGACTCCCTTTCCTCCTTTGGTCGTTACATAGGTTCCTCGATCCCATCCTTGATCTGTTCCACATTGAAAAAATTTTGTGCGTTTGTAATTATCCCTCTTGATCCTTTCAAATTTGAATGTGTTTCCTTCTTTTCTGACTACGATTTTCCTTCTTTTGCGGCTGTGCGAGCCCAAACATAACTTACTTATTGCTTTCTGCTTTCTTATAGCCTACATCTGGTGAATATATCTACTTTCTTATGTGCAACTATTTTGTAAACTTATCTCCCAAAATATCTTCAAAAACGAAGGACCCAACAATTACCACTAACATTCTTATAGGAGGAGTGATAATAAATATTTTCCAAAGGATTTCATGAATGCCAAGCCTCCTAATTTTGATGGATATGTGAAGAAACCAGAATATGCATAAGCAGGACTACTTGGGATGAATAATTTCTTCACATTGCATCACTATTAAGAGAATATGAAATCCAAGATAGCGATCTTCAATGTTAAGGGGAATGCAAATATCTGTCAGGATGATGTAAAGTGTGTAAGAGGCATCAAGGTGGAGGAGCTTAGTTGGCATGAGTTTAAAAGACTCTTCATGAAGAAGCACTTGTTTGAGAGATATTATGATGGGAAGGGAAAGTAATTTTATGATTTTAAGATGGATTCCATGAGAGATGAAGATTACAAGACCAATTTTATGGAGTTGTTGAGGTATGTGCCCTACCTCAAGGATGAGAAGACAAAGGTCCAAAGGTTCATCAATGGATTTCCTTTAGCATTTAAAAATTAGATTAAGTATAATGAGCCTAGGTCATTGGAGGAAGTCATTGGGAAGCTAAAGAATTGTTATGAGTAGTCTAAGTGTAATTTTGAGCCTACGAAGGAAACACTGTAAAATTTGATATGGAAATGGAAACAAGTACCCACTTTTTTGAGGTAGAAAAAAATCATATGATTTTGAAAAGTGTTGATTCAGAATTCTCATAATTTTTTTTAGCATATTTTTGACATATCAAATTTTCTTATGTACCAAATATAAATTTGTTTTTTAAAATGTTAGTGATTTTTATGTTGATTTTGAAAAGTGTTGATGGCAGCATCATCCCCCTTTTTTAGAAGATTTATTTTTTACTTTAAATTTTCTAATGTTTAAAAGCTAATAATTATTTTCTAAATTTAACAATTTTTGAAGTACTTGTCTTCTTCTTCTTCCCTAACATCTTTTTTAAAGTGTTTTTTAGGTTTGTGTTTTTTTTTTTGTTTTTTTTTATTTTTTTTTGTAGTAAGATCTATGATTTATTGCAGTCTTAAAAAAATGTCAAAATTTTAAAGTTTCGATATTCTATATAATTATGTATTGTTAAATACTATTTCATTGCACATGAAATAATTGTCACTAAAAAAACAAAAATTCTTATCAATTTACATAAAAGTACACATTTGAATATAGATATAACAAAAATAATACACATTTTGAGATTGTTTTGCTAAAAGTGACATGTAAAATAAACCATTTTAATAGGAAAAAGTTAACAAAACAAAAAGTTAAAATAGAAATATTTATGAATTTGATGTCAAAAATTAATAATAATAACATTTGTTTCCAAAAATTAAATGATTCACATAAATAATGGAGTGAAAATCACATAATACAAATATTAAACATACAATAACAACAACTGAATACTTATTATTCTCTTAAAATGCAAAGTCAAAACATTACAAGTATAACTAATTAATAATTACAAAAAATGAGCTTCATTTGCAAGTTTAGCTGAAATTTAATCAATAATATTACATAACCCAAACTTTTCATCTTCAAGAGTTTCATTATTGTCATCTTCCACAATATTTTCATTATTGGCTTCAGTTTGGTCATTTTCCTCTTCTCATGCATCTTTGATGTCTATGAATCTCCCAAATTATGCCTTTCCAATCATTCCATCTAATGGTGGTTGAGGTTCCTTTTATTTTTTTTTTCCACATGGGATTCATTAAAATCCCCTTTCCTCAAACCAACTTCTTGTATTGCATCTTGAAGAAATTGAAGACCATTAATTATTTGCATGATAAATTTGCATTGTACTCGGTATTTCTCAATGGAAATGTAATTTCTTCTTTTTTGTAAGAAGCATTCTAGTGATGTACCCAATCATCAAGTACAAAAGAAATAATTATGTAAATTAGTATAAACACATAAAAATTAAAAAATAAAATATTGAAATTAATTTTATATAATAAAACTTACTCGAGCTTGAAAATAAATCCAAAACACAATCTCCTTCATTTTAACATAAATCTAAAATATAGTTAATCAATGACTGTGGTTTTTTATATATATTAACTATCTCTTATTTTTCTTCTTTATCTTCATATGTTAGTTTTTTTACAACAACAGCATGGACCAGTACTTGAATATGACTCTATCCATATATTTGATTGAAAAACATTGGTATATAGCTATCATCGTTTGTCCAAATTTCAACATGAATGAACTCATAATCACTTATAATTGGTTTATCTCTGCAACCAATAATATTTGAATTTTTCCTATAACATGAAATAGTAAAAGTTTAATTAACGTGTACATAAATGATTATCTTAAGATTAATCAAATATACAATCTCAACGTCTTACCATGTAAGTTGCATCCTTGACTTTTATTTTCCTTTGAAGCTTGTTAATAACATTGAAAATTGTGTGCTTGAATGAAATGTCACAAATGTCCAAAATGGTGATGTTTTGACTTCTAGAAATCCCGCAACCACTTTACTAAACACTTGATAAGTATAAGGGCCAGTGTCATATTCAATGTTTTGGATATTGAAACCATGAGGAATATCTATAACATCTTTACAATCACCTGGTATTATTTGATATTGGATAGTGTGGAGCTGATTCCAAATGAAATGATTAATATTGGGATGAATTTCAACATCATTAAGACATTTCTTTCTCATCCATTCCATTTTAATTTGTTCAATAAAGCTTCTAAAACTATCTGGTGCTACATTTGCATCCTTCTACATATTTAATAAAATAAATAAATATATGTATAAGTTATAAAATAAAAATAGTATACATATGAATAGAAATGAATGTATAAATCAACATACCTTTTTAAATGCAAGATAAAAATCTTTTAGCACTGATGTGGAACTTGAATTTGGGTAGTTGCGTACAAAATCATCCCAACTATCTTCATTCAAAAATTTAACCATTTGTTCTTTTATTCTCATATAAACCTTGTGAATGAATAAATAAAGTAAAAAATGTTAATAGAGTTATATGTATAACAAATGCTACCAACACGAATATATTATATTTAACATAAACTTATAATTCGGAAATAAGTAAAAATAACAATCTTATTTTGCGAATTCCTCAGACATTTCATCCAATGATAATTCTCCTGAATTTACACGAGATAATATTGTTTTCAAAAGTTTTTCATCCTTCACTCCTTTCATTTCTTTCCAAGGTGTGATAGCCATATCTTAGCTGGAGGGAGCTTCATTTCAGGACTAGATTTACTATTGGTACATATCAATTCTTTAGAATTTTTGGCCTTCTAACTTTTATGCCAATGTTCTCCCACATCTCAAAATTCTCTTTAATAAATTCCCATATCTTTCAAGCTCTAAATTCCAACTGGAAAATGTTATCCATACCTCTGAATATTTCAAAATTTACTTTTCCACCTTTTGAATTGATGTTTTCGTGAATTTGATAACCTATTTCCATACAACATTCCTTCTGAAAGGCTAGATCAACCTTTTTCTTATCTCCTCCACATTTTTATTCAAATTCATTATGAATAAATCTAACCCTTTGGATGAAAGTCATAGAAATCCTATACTCATTATCTTTATTATGATCCCATGCAAATAAATTTTCTTTTGTACCTGGTAAACCAACATAAGTTATACATTTCATTGTTTCAAAACACAGGTTATTGGGATATTCCTCCATGAATTTCCTTTAAGCTTCTATAGAATGATTCCCCCATGATTCCCCCATTATTGGGATATTCCTCCATGAATTTCCTTTGAGCTTCTATACATTTCATTGTTTCAAAACACAGGTTATTGGGATATTCCTCCATGAATTTCATTTGAGCTTCTATAGAATGATTCCCAAGTACATAATATTTGTATTCAGAAAATTTTGACGTGTCAAATGTTTCTTTGTTGGGAACCTGAATTCGAACAACAAGAAGAACATAATCAACCACATATGCATATGGATTTTACCTCATCAATTTTTTCAAGTTGTGAACATGCAAGTGGCATGGCTTTCTAATTTGATATTTGAATTTTCCTTCATCTGGCTTGTATATTTGACTAGCATTAAGTTGAAATGATTGACCACCCTCAATTAAATTTTCCTCCATCAAATGATGTCGAATGGAATTTTGTTATGTCTTAATAATTCGATCCTCTAAATAAACTCCCGGTGTAATGATTTACATGCTTCCTTTTGAGTTTTCACTAGGACCTTAACTATTGTCCATGATTTTTTCAGAATGAGAAACTTTGAGTTTCTTCCTCCTATTAGTTATCATATTTTTTTCAAAACAAGAAATATTCTCATCATCAACTAGAAGGGAGACATTCTTGGAAAGTTTTGATATTTTCGCTTTTATGGCTATTCTTCTTTCTAACATCAGTTCTAATCTGATCCTCAGTAATGGAAACATATTCTTCATCTTCAAATTCAACTTAAACTTCCTCCTCTTCAAAAGTAACATCTCTAGCTCTACTAAATTGATCCCTTTTATATAGTATTTTAGCATCATTAAGTACTTTTTTTGACTTATTTCCCCTATATTTTTCCTCATGTTCATGAAAAATTCCGACAACATTCATAACATATTGCTCTATGAAATAGATTCCCCCAAAAATAATTGAAAGACCCTTAGAAAGATCCTGTCAAACAAAATATAATATGTAAATAATAACTAATTTATTAGAAATATAATGATACAGTCACAATAACACAAAGCACATAAATATAAATATAAATACTTACAATCTTTTATGCAATATCATTTACGATTTGTTTGCACATACTTGAAGAATATTCACTCGTATTATTCCTCGCCAATGAAAAATGATATTTAATCTTATCATGTGACTTGGCTAGTTTTGAAAGTACATAAACATTATCAATATTCAACCTAATATATGGATATAATACTTTCCCCCCCAAGTCATAACTTGCAGAATGAAAATTCTTACTAACGTATAAATATAATTGCAGAATTTTGCCTTCTCTATCTATCACATATCACGCATATTTTGTATGATTCACTGTTAGGTCCCTATAATACTAGTGTATCCCCTTATTTTTATTGTTAGTATAGCCCCTTTTATTGTTATTGTTTTGTCAATGTAGTCCCCATATTGTTATTATTGTGCCTCATAGAAGCCCACTATTGTTAATTTTGCGCCCTTACATTTTTATTGTTATGTCAGCTAGGATTATATTGTAACCCATTAGACTCCCATGTATAGAAAGAAGGTTTTGTCATTTGTATCATCCAAGAATTTTTCATTTATGTAATGTAAAGGAGGTTTCCCCCTTAAAGTGGCTAATTTCTAAGGCGTTGATCTCTCTTTTAACAAATATTTCATTAAGTTTGGAATTAAATAGTGGATTTAAAATTAAAAAATAACCAAATAGATCAATTTTAGTGATGTCCTTGTAATAAAACATTTAAAATTTTAATGGAATATGTGTTTTTCCTTGTATTTTTGGAGTTGGTTTCATAACATTTGGTATCAGAGCTTTGTATTCTAGGGTTTCACTTCTTCAAATAGGTCATCATGGAATTTTCTCTATAACTTGTTTTCTAAGAAGGTTTAGAAGCTAAAAAAACCCATTTGCGAAGAAATCCTGACAAACTTCGTGTAAATATTTTAGGTCTTGGTTCACAATATTTGCATAGATAGTATCTCTGGAAGTTAGGGCTTTTTCACGTTCCCTAATTGCATCTCAAAGAGGTGACCTTGAGAAAATTGTCTTAACTCTCTCTCTCTCTCTCTCTCTCTCTCTGAGCATCGCCTTGGAATTATGTAAGAAGTGCCCGAAATTACATGGAATGTAGTTTCTAGTGTATCAATTTCAGAGCTGAAGGATGAAGTAGTGACATGTGGCATGACATACAAGTTTGTTCTACTGAACCAGTCCATAATTAGGTCATTGCGGGAGATTGGACATAACTTTGCCTTGAAGTATCCAAATTAGGTATGACACGTGGCATTTGAAACAAGACTTAGAGGGCTAATACACGATAGAAATTCAAATCTTGAATATCTAAAATAATAGAGATAAGTCAAGTTCAATATAGACCTCCTGAAAAGAAATAAAAATGTGTGTATTGTTTAAACAAGTTTGCATAACATTTGTTTGAAAAATTAGTTTGAAGTTATTCCAAAGGCATATTGAAGCATAGATATCAGTATTGAGTTATATAATTCTTCCCAAAAATAATTCCACACCCATTAAGGCCTCATAAATCTCTACTATGATGCATGAAGAGGAAGAATTGCAGTATGATATATCAAAATTACAGTACCAAGTACAACAAATTTCGATCTTACGAAGAGAAATCAAAGATGACATAGATGGTTTAAAACAAAAAATGGAGGCTAAGTTGGATAGTTTGAAGGATCAAATGAAAGCTAATATGGCTAATAAAGTAGTGGAATATCACATCAAGAATCAACAACTAGTTCTCCAACTCTGAAATGATAACCTAATTTTGGTGCAGAATTGAATGGAACAACAGGAAGATCAACATCGCAGCAAAAGAAGTTCTGAAGCAGTCACAGAAACAAAAACTCGACAACTACACAATCAATCAATTTTAGAGTATCTAAACAAGTGGAATAACTTACTCGTTGAAGTTTCCACATGGGAGGATGATAATTTTATACAGAAGCATCAAGAAATAATCAAGCATAGAGGAAAACACTTGTTTGAAGGAGAGGGGCATGTTCGGTCCCTATAATACTAGTGTATCCCCTTATTTTATTGTTTTTTTTGTAAGTTAGGAGGATTTATTCACATTAATATATAAAAAAAGTTTACATCGCAGCCTCAAAGGGCTGAAAATCTTGACTGTCCTTAGGAAAAAAATGATTCTCGCCCTCTGGGAAGGAGTTTACAAGGGAATATTTTTGAGGGGACAAGTCAAAAAGCAGAGGAAAACCAAAGAAGCTGAAACACCAGGAGGTTCTAGAAAAAATACCTTTAGGTCTCATGTACAGAGAGAGATATATTGAGAAAATGAAAAATAGGAGAAGCACAAAGAAATTAAGACCCTGGGGAGAGCTGCACTTCCGCATCTTCGTTGAGGTAGTTGTCGATGCTTATTTATCTGTCCGGGGTGCCTTCCTCTAGGTTGAGGAATTGGAAGTGGAGAGAGGAATGACCAGCTTCCTGACCATCAACTTTGGGAGGAGCCTCCTCTTTAATCCTGGGACCCTATTGATGAAGTGTCATTGAGCTGTGTTTCAGCATGGCATAGTGGGGAGAATTGTGGTCGATGAATCGTAGATGGTGGACCTCCTTCACATATGCCACAGACCTTTCAGACAGAGAGTCAATTTTCCTTTCTAGCTCCTTGCTGGTGTTGTGCTGCTCTTGCAGAGTGATAGCCAAGAGCGTTTTTGTGTGCCAATGCAAATCGATGGTTCGACTGTATAAGTTCTCACGGCTTCTGGTGAGGCCTGGATCAGGAATCCAACAGAGAGAGGTATCCACCACCTCTGAAGGACTGGCTGTGTGACGGGTGTGGGCCTTCATCTCCATATCCAAAAATTTTCTCTACACGTCCTAGGGCATGGTATCAAATAAAGTGCGGGTGACATTCCTTATAGAGGTTTTAGCGCGAGTGACCGGCGGGTGGGAGGGGTTCTCCCAGAAATCCTGGCAACCTTGACGAGCAGGGGGAGGGGGATGGGGGTGTCGTGAGGCCATGGAGGAAAGGAAAAAATGGAAATGAGGTGAGGGGGAAGGGAGATGAGAGCTAACAGATCTGTGAGACTTTTCGGGGAAGCCAAACATAACAAATTTCTGAGGTAAGTGAGTAGGTGGGAGGGAATTTAAGAAGGCCTTCGAGAGGAGCGAAGGGTGAGGGGAACAAATGGAAATCATGCCAGAGGAGTAAGTGAAATCATGTATGGATTTATGGCTAGGAGTGACGGCTGATAATGGGAGGGGACGTCAAGGAGGAGGGTGAGCAGACCTGCTGAAGATCTTGACCATTGATACGGAGACAAGCGGTTTAAACATTTGGCTCCCTTGTAGAGTCCCAATCCATAAAGGAGAGTCTCTTGGAGGCACTCACTCCTTGGTTTGCGAGGAAATTTGCCAATTTTTTGGCCTCTCTCCAGATCGTCGTGAAGGAGATACCTATGGCCTCGTCAATGCTAGCTTTGATTTTTAGAATAATTTTGCTAATGCGCCAGCATTCGGAAACCTGTCGAACATTTTTCCTTTGCTGGAGTTTCTGAAAATCTTGGGTAGCGAGTATCCCCTTATTTTATTGTTGTTATAGCCCCCTTATTGTTATTTTTTTTCCAATGTATTCCCCATATTGTTATTATTGTTCCCCATAGAAGCCCACTATTGTTATTGTTGTGCCCTTACATTGTTATTGTTATGGTGGCTAGGATTATATTGTGACCCATTGGACTCCTATATATATAAAGGAGGTTTTTTCATTTGTATCATCCAAGAATTTTTCATTTATGTAATGTAAAGGAGGTTTCCCCCTCAAAGTGGTTGATTTCTAAGGCGTTGATCTCTCTTTTCTTGTATTTTTGGAGCTGGTTTCATAACATTAACTTCTTTTGATTTCTTCCAGTATGAAACCAACTTATTTTCCTTTAAGGAGGCATCTCCTAAATTTGCAGTAATTAACTTAGGTTGGGTTCGCTAAACAATATTTTTTGAAGGCCCACCTCCAGCTCTAGACGATGCAATTGTTGAATTTTATCCCAAAATATTGACAAAAATATTGCTTGATTCCATTTTTTTGCAAACACCCACACACACACACACACACACATGTATAGATATAAACAAGAAAAAAAAAAAAAAAAACCAAGATCTTATGTAAACAAACAAAAGCAAAAAAAATTAAAACCTCAAAAACAACAGAAACATGTACATCACCCCCACGTCTAGTGTGCTTTTAGGTTCATCCAAAATACCAAAATAGGAAACCATTTCCTTAATTATTATTTTTTTACATTTTTTCCCCAACCCCCTGCTGACGGAGGGACCGGTTTGTGCTCTTTCTTGGGCACAATGGGGGTCAATTATGAGAATCATCCCCCTACCAGGTAGGGGGGACAATTTCGAGAATCAACCCCCTTCCAAGAATGGGTCCAATTCTACGAATCACCCCTTGTGCTTAGAAGGGGATTTGATTCTCAGAATCACCCCCCTTTCCAGGAAAGAGGGTCGATTCGAGCCTTGGGTGGGCACCCACCCAGATCATAATGGCACATGATTGTTGTGTTGTGGGTGGGCACCCCCCCCCAGCATAGTGAATCTGACATGACACTGTGTGGCTCGTGTGGGCGCCTACCTACGGTCAATGTGTTGCGAGCGCCCACCCCCACCTGCCCCCCTAGAAGGCAGGGTGACCTATTTTGAGAATCGGTCCCCTTGCCTACTAGGGGGGTGCTGGTGGGATGGGTGCCCATAGCACAGTGGCCAGGCGCCAGCCCCTGGCCACTGTGGTTCGGACGAGCACACCCACCAACCCCCTCAGCTAGTAGGGGATTGATTCTGAGAATCATCCCCCTTATCTACCAGGTGGGTGAGTGGGCATGCCCTCCTGGGAAATAGCAACTAGGGCTGACCGCTAGGCATGCCCATGGGTGGGCCAATCCCCCTGTCCTATGTGAATTTTTTTATTTTTATTTTTATAAAATAAAATTATTTGAATTGGTTTTTTGTGGTATTTTGGATGAGCCTACCAACCCATATAAAAATTAATTTCTAGTAAACTTATGGGGGTTTAAAACACGCACTCAGTGGGATTTTAACTTGAGTATACTTTATTTTAAAATTTTCCTAATTTTCGAAATAATAAATTAAGCTGCTACCCAAGAATTTTTTATTTATTTATGTATTTTTTATTTTTTGGCATCCAATAAATTATTTTCCTCAAATTCCTCATTGAATGGTCAAAGTAGAAGGGAAAATAATTCTTTCAAATGCGATAATCTCTAGTTGATTTTTTGGTCAATGACAGATGGGATAATCTCCAGTTGATTGTTTTGTTGATGACAATGTTGCTGCTCCAAAAAATCGTTCCAATATTTTAAACGAAACCTCGAGAAAACTTCATGTGATGTGAGGAATAGTGACAATGAAAGTTCTTATAAAGAAGAAATTACAAAATTTCTTTACCGTGGGGTAAATGTGGTATTACAAAAATTTATAAATAAATCAATATATAGGTCATATTTTTACGATACACTAAATTGTGTTACATGTGGAATAAAAACTATAATAAAAATTAAAAAAAAATCTATAATCAAGTTAATGTTATATAATTTAAGTAAGAATTATTTTAATTTGGAAAAAATTATTAAAAGAAAATTGTGTAGGAAATTTGACTGGAAATTAGGGTCAATTTTAAAGAGGATATTTTAGTAGAAAATTTTCAAATAAATCGTAGAAGTAAAATTTGGAGGGAGATATTTCAAACGAATTTTTGCAGGGAAAAATTTCAACGAAAAATCTTAGAGGAAAAATTTCGAGGGAAATTTCATTCTTTCAGCTATATATTATCATTGGGATAGAGTGAATTTTCATCATTCAACATATTTTCTTTGAATTTTATAGATTCTTCTGATACTAAAGTTTCTTTGTATGAAGCATAAACATCTTCGTCCCGTAACAACTCTACTCATATTAATGAATATAATGAAAATTATTTCACTATGAATATAGAGTAAATTTTCCACTTAGTCCTAATCCTAAGGACTATGAGAGAAATAATGATGAAGGGTAGGATGAAGAATTTCAAATAAATATAGAGTCATATTTTCCATTTATTCCTAATCCTATGGACAATGGGAGCAGGAGTGACAAAGACCAGGATGAATAATTTCCAAAAATTGAGTCACAATTTCCACTTAGTCCTAATCCTAAGGAATATGAGAGAAATAGTGATAAATGGTAGGATGCAAAATTTTCATTGAATAGAGAGTCACATTTTCCACTTATTCCTAATCGTAAGGACTATGAGATAAATAGTGATGAATGTCAAGATGAAGAATTTTTAGTGAATGGAGAGTCATATTTTGCACTTAGTCCTAATCCTAAGGACTACGAGAGAAATAGTGATGAATGGAAGGATGAACAATTTTCAGTGAATGGAGAGGCACATTTTCCACTTAGTCCTAATCCTAAGGACTATGAGAGAAATAGTGATGAATGGAAGGATGAAGAGTTTTCAATAAATAAAGACTCAATTTTTCCACTTAGTCGTAATCCTATGGACTATGAGAGAAACAATGATGAAGGCGAGGATGAATAATTTCCAATAAATCGAGAGTCACAATTTCCACTTAGTCCTAATTCTATGGAATATGAGAGAAATAGTTATGAAGGTCGGGATGAAGAATTTCTAATAAATCAAGAGTTGCAATTTCCACTTAGTCCTAATCCTATGGACTATGAGAGAAGCAGTGACAAAGGCCATGATGAATAATTTCCAATAAGTCAAGAGTCACAATTTCCACTTAGTCCTAATCCTATGGACTATGCGAGCGGCAGTGATGAAGGGCAAGATCAAGATGGTGAAGAATATCCTCCAAATCAGTATTTCAAAACAACAAATGATGTTATTGAATTTTTTCCTGCTGCTGAAGATGGTAATGAATATTTTTCAAACAATGATGGTGGTGAATTTTCTAACCATTTTCAAAATGATCATAGCAAGAATAACATCTCTCCTAATGATGATGGAAATTATTGTTCAAATAACAATGAATTTGTGGAGGTGTTTCCAGAAAATATTGTATCTAGGAGTAGTAGACATTTTCGTATCAATCCAAGATGTTTTAGTTATACAAGAGGTAGAGTATAATATTTCACGAGATGAAATTATATCAGTGATCTCATTTCATGTGCTTGTTGTAAAAAGTATTGCTTGAAACATATGGATTTCAAGTTTTCTTTGGAGAAAAGGAAGAGATATTTGTCAATGAATAAAATCATGCAGAATTCATATTTATTGGGATGCATGTAATCTACATTAACACTTTATGATTATCATATTCATTCTTTATTTCTCTGTAGAAAGGCTTTCAAAATGTTTCATTCAATTTGTAATTTTCATCTGTCAAGAATCCAAGATAACTTGGAAAAATATCCTACATATTATTCATAAGTTTGTCATTAGCAAGAGCTTGGGCCTTAGCAAACAATGAAATTTCATGGATGAAAGACTTCTTTTCCAAACATGGAGAGTTCTTTCCAAATATAGATGCAATACATATTCCAGATAATTTCTCAAGACAAGAAATCTACAACTTATACAAGGAATATGCAGAAGGTGTTCGAAGAAATTGTCATCTTATTACATACCAATATTTAGTGCAGATATGGAGGAGGGAATTCAACAATGTTCGTATTCCTAAAAAGACAAGGATGGGTATTTTCAGTACATGTGCTTATCTAAAATAAAAAAGGGATAAATGTTAAGGAGAAAAAAGAGGTAAGAATTCATAACATTATTCTTTTAAATTGTATAGTGATCAACTACGAAAATTTATTTATTAATAAGTTTATTTTATGTTATGTGTATATTCCATTGTCAAATCACTTCAAGAGCATCGTGAACAACAAACAAGTGAAAGGAAAAATTTGTACAAGCATCGAAATAATTTTTATGATAATCCAAATAAATATTTGGGTCTTATAATTGATGGTATGGACCAAAAGAAAATGCTTATACCACATTTTTTTCACACACCCAAAAATTTACAAGAGGAAAATTTTATTCAATTTCACTTCGTGTGTTGTATGGTCTTCGATGGGAAAATGTGGCCAAGAGTTTACTTCACAATTACAAATCTTCATAATGATGGAAATATGACAATAACCATAATTCATAATGTGATTTCTCATTGTTCTAGGAATCTTATTGAATTTTTGTATCTACAATTGGAAAACACTTGTCATGAAAACAAAAATCAAAATGTTTTTTCATATCTAAACATGCTTGTTGAATTGAGAATTTTTCATAAGGTAAATGTTTGTTTCCTTCTTGTTGGTCACACTCATGACCATATTGATTAGATATTCAGTCATTTTTCAGTAACATTAAGGAGGAAGGATGTTGGGAACTTGTCATAATTAACTGAATGTATTAAGAAATCATATATGTCAGAGCCTATTTTTCATGTGTTAGAAAAAAATGTTGACATGAAAATGTTTATTTTGGGACTGTATAGTGAGGAGAAATGCATTGAACAAATTAATGACATAAGCTTCCAACATCAATTCCGTATCAAAAAAATTGATGGGAAAACACTTATATGGGGAAAGAAGTATTCAACTACTGCAGAATGGGCACCTTCTTTTCATTTGGCACTTTTGAAGTTCATTCCAGATCATCCAATATTTGCATCAAATATATTGTTATTACAATCAGTTGTTGAAGTTCATAATGAACAAAGACAGAATAGAGATATAGATTATTTCGAATTCTTGGAAAATTTTAAAAAATATATTAGATATACTTATGAGTACTTAGATGTTGCTGGTTCATTTTGGTGGGAGTCCTCTTTCATTGATTAGAGTGATATCCCTTCAATATCAACAAATGAAGATATGATTTTGAGGACTCCATTTATTTGGCCACAAAATTTGTCAAATGAACATGAGGAAACAAATATTTTTGAACAACAACCATCTCAAGTTATTATTAATTCTTCATAGGTGGAGGAAAGAGAAATGTATATTGGTTCCAAAAGATTTCGTGCACAACGTGAAGCCATGGAAGACCTTTACATGGGTTCAATACATGATATTAAGGAGTGTTGCATGATAAAAATGTTAGCAGATGGAGATACACATTGCTATCCATTATGAGTTGTGAAGGTTATGAAGGTCATTACATAAAATGAAGACGTTAAAGGTGTTGAAGTACATTGGTATGCCACAAATACACACCTATTCAATGGTGCGTACAAGCCAGAGATGGTAGTTGATAAAAAAAATGGTGAAAAGATAAAAAGAAAGGGTACAAATATAAATCATTACCACACAGACCTCTTAAAATTGGAGGAAGTTGACATACTTTTTTATGACATCAATTTAACTGTTAGGTCCCTATATTTCTAGTATAGTCCCTTTTTGTTGTTTTTTTTGGTAAGTTGTGCTAATCTATTAATTTAGAAACATAAAAATACAAAGTTTACAGGAAGGGTTGGTAAGCTATGCTTAACCAATCCCTGAATTTGTTACACTATTTCTGGGCTACCATAGGGGAGGGGACTAGCCCAAAAAAAACTTGTGAGAAATGATTACTATGTGTGCGGTAGCACTGATACATTTAGGAGCATAAGAGTAGGACATGACAGTGAGGCCCTGCAGGCACAGATGAAAAAAAACAAAATAGGACTGAATAGAAACACATACTTCAATCATCCTCATCATCACTGTGGTGGAGAGTTTCCTCGAAGATGGGGTAGGCAGGGGCCTACGCGATAAACACTTCTTTTGCACCTCCCACTTCAGCAGTAGTGAAAATGGGGAGATTCAAAGGAGCGCAAAGGATGGGGGATTCCAGATCTACTCCATCAATAACCTTCATCCAGACACCATCGGAATCCATGATCCAAATATCTGTGTCTTCATCGGCCTGTGTAGGACTATGCAGGGGTACCGGAATGCTCTGCGAAGAGGGAGATTTGGGGGTGGAGGTGGACCTCCTTGTACCATGACTTCCTCTTTGCACCAATCTTCTAGAGGAGTTTGCACGCTACTCAGGAACTGAAGTATGGCTAGCCGGGGAGTTTTATGAGGAGCCTTCAAGCCATTCGAGGCGGTTTTCCTCGCTGCGATGATAGCGGCTCGGGAGAGCCCCTCGTTGTCCACCACGAATTGTGTGTTGACATAGCCTGGGATCCATTGCGCACTTGGGATGGGTGGCAAGGGAAGCACAGGGGAAGGAGAAGTTTCAGAGGCTGGGGGGTAGGTGCTAGGGGGTAGGTGCGCAGGATGCAATGCACCAGGCAGAGAGGGGTTGCACAGCTTCACTCTAGGACTTGGACTTTGTAGTTGATTGGTATTAGCGAGAATCCAAATCAGAAGAGATAAATGCAACAAAGGGAATATGAGGGAAGGAAGGGGCTGAGAATGGGAGGATATATAAGATTTCATATGAGGCATGTTAGAGAGGCAATGCGTGATTTGCGTGTGGAGCTCTAGCAGTTGGGCAGGCGCTGAGGGATAAGCGTGGCTACATTGCTGATTATGCAACATGTTCATTAATGGAGGTAAGGGTGAGGTGATGGTCTGGGTCAGGTGACACCAAACCTATCCATTCTGTGTGATCAATTTTTCTGCGAGGATCATGTGAGGCGATAGCTGTGATTGGATCTGCTGTAGGTGGGGAATCGCATTGGAGATCTCTGCAGTCCACGTGAGTTGGGATTTTTTGTCCACTTGTGTCAAGCGTGTCACTCACATTTGAGAAGTCCCTTATTGTTTTTAGTGTAACCCCTATTAGCCCCCTATGAATTTTTTGACAAGCAAACAAGGGGGCTAAATTGCTTTTGAGCCTTCAAGGAATGAATTTCCCCTGAAAACACATCACCCTTGAAGCCTCCCAGTGCCTTTTTCCTTTGATAAATCCCCACTTCTATTTACATGAGAAAGCCTTTCTGCTGTGAATAAAATGCCCAAAGGCCCCTTTTCCCTCCTATTTCATCCCCACTTAACCTATGTCTCTTCACCTTTTTCCCCTCTCTTTATTCCTCCCTAAATCCTCTAAATCCTCCTTTTTCCCTTCTAAGCCTCAAAAACACCCTTTGTTTGTCCAAATAACCCCTTTTCCCCTCTACCGTTACCCCTTTTCGGCCTCAAATTGCATTGAAAACAGGCCAAAAAACCCATATTCTTCATATATCAGGCTTAGCCCCTTTCGGCCAGCCCCCGCGAACCATTTCTCCACATGACCCAGGCGGTGAAACCAAGCGTTGGCCCATGATGCGCTTATCATATCAATGGTCAGGTGGAATACCAGCCGTCGATCAACACCAATTCAACGACCCGCAATCCAGCCATCTCGGTGGTCCCCGCGATCGCGCCCCGTACAAAACCGACGGTCTTTATCGCATCGCTTTTGAAAGGAAGGCAGCTCGTTCGGCAGCGATCATGGTTACTGGTTGACACCTGGCTACATGTAGTTTTCAATACCATTCTGCCTGGGCGTTAAAGGTCGACCGTGGGCCTGGCGCGATATGCATGTATGCCGTCTGACCTGAGGCTGGCCATCCGACGGTGATCTTGCCCCCAAGATGCTCGGGGGATAGTCCAAGGAAAACATGACCCCTGGCCCACCATCCATTGCCCTCTGATGCGATCATAGCCATTGATCTCCTCCTGATATCGGACGGTCCGGATTAGATCCTCATCCCCGCCATTGACCGAGTCCCACTGCATAGGTTCCGCATCACATTTTTCATCCCATTTTCCATTTTCTTGGTATTTCGCCCACTTCCAAAAGTTTTCCCATTGTTTAACCTCTGCTCAGCCTCTGTTCCCACTGTGCGCCACTTGTCCTCCATACCTTCACCACGTGTCTTCCACCACCCCTGATTTTGTAATTAGTTTATTTCATTGATTGAAGGTTTTGCAGAGAGGAAATTTTTGCTATGCCTCCATAATCACAGCAGAGGCAATATTATAGGGATTTTGGCCTATTAATTAGACATTCAGCGCTTGATCTCGTGTTCAAAGGATGAAGATGCAGGTTGAAGACTAAGGGCTCAGAAAACAAGATACCAACACCACCATCAGCAGAACATTCTTTCCCATGAAAGGACGAAAGGTCCATATTGTTTTCATTCTATATACCGTGTTCTAGAGGAGATATCTGCCCTAACAATAGTCCTAGTGCTACCAGAAGAATTGGTTACATAATATGGCAGACCCCAGAATCATTGTTCTACTTTTGTTTAAGTCACCAAAGTACCACAAGTACTGCAGCTGAGGATACATCAAAGACATACCTGGAGTAAATTTCAGCCTGTCGAAGACCACTCTTTCACCCAAAAGTACAGAAGTTCGATGCATAGACATTAAAACAGAATGGGTTTCGACCCATTGCTCCTACTCTGTTTAATGTTTCATTTAGTGTTTCATCTACCTCCTTCGCCTCTCTTTCTATTATAAAAACCCGGGAGAAACTCATTGAAAGGGTTGTTGATCGGATTTTTGTGAATTGTAAGTTGTTTCTCTTGAGACGTAGTTCTCTGTGTAAAGTTGTAAGATAGGCAGAAGAATATGTTTTCATACTGAACATCAAGCTGTTGGCAATGTTGTACATGAATGGTGTTGCTCTTTAATATGACAAGCACATTTCTTTGGATCCCGATTTAAAGCAGCGCTGATGTTTTTCTATCTTTGTCCTTGTTTTCCTTTGTAGTTCATCACATTTCATTTCTTCTGCCACACATCAGAAATCTGGCATAGGATTTAGCCTTGTTAGGTACCCTATGTTTCTGCTCTCCCTGCCTTCGATGTTTTATGTTGTATGTGTTATTTGAGGATTGATTTCAAGCTAATTTAACCACTGTAGTGGCTAATATTTACTGCTAGCCGATGTATGAATTAACCAATCCGTTCTTAGATGTTCTTGTTAGGCTTTAATTGAATGAATTAGGATACTGGGAGTTTAGCACTCTGTCTCTGTCTCACTAGGATCCTTTTTAATTAATTGAACCTTTCTAAGTTCCCTAAGCTGGATACCGAAGCATTGAGAGTTCAAAGTCTCTCTATGATCTCAGGTCTTCACCTTTGTGTTTAAATCTTTTATGTTTCCTTGTCTGAATAGTTAACCTTTTAGGTTTCGGATCACAGATTGTACAATGGCATGTCCTGTCCCTGGATTTGATTCCTGAAGGGTCACCTTGGAGGTTTCCTTGCCTTTCACCTTCTTTCTTACCATTTCATGCCACACTATCATCTTTAAGATCCAATGATTTATATGACTAGCCCAACTGAAAGCCATCATATTGAATAGCAAGTAAACCATTTCCTGACTCCATTGCCCAATGTTCTCAAGTGTTCTTTGGAATCATCTCTCCTTTGCCTAAAATCCTCTTTTCACATCCTTGCCTCACATTGAACCCTTCCTTTCCGATTTCCAACAACCAAACAAACAATAAATCAAACAAACCCATGCCTATAACTAGCCTAATACCTTAACTTTCGAGCTTCAAAGACATAAAACCTTTGCCCATATAGAGAGATACCTCTCTGGACCCAGGAGGGCTAGAACCTGAGGTCTGAAAGTGTTTCTGATGTTGTATCATATTTTGGTATTTCCAACTTGCCAAAACATGGGAACCCCAACAACCCCCTTATTGTTATTGTTTTAACCCTGTAACCCCCATGTTTTTATTATTGTGCCCTAACATTATTATTGTTAGGTTGACTAGGATTACATTGTGGCCCCAGTGACTCCTATATATAGAACAAAGGTTTTTTCATTTGTATCATCCAATAATTGTTCATTTATGTAATGTATTGGAGGTTTCCCCCTCAAAGAGGCTAATTTTTAAGACGTTGATCTCTTTTTTCTTCTATTTTTGGAGTTGGTTTCATAAAATTTGGTATCAGAGATATGGATTCTAGGGTTTCATTGCTCCAAAAATGTCATTGTGGAATTTTTGCTATAATTTTTTTTCTAGGAAGGTTCAGCATCTAAATATTTTACAGAGAGAAGCTGAAATCCTGAGGAACGTCATGTAAAAATTTCAGATCTTGGTTAACAACATTTTTTGAGATATGATTTGTGGAAGCTAGGATTTGTTTAGGCTCCCGAATTTCACCTAAAATAGGTCATCGTGGAATTTTTTTTATAACATTTTTTCTGCAAAGCCGAAATCCTATGGAACATCCCGTACAAATTTTAGGTCTTGGTTCGCAATATTTTCGGAGATATGATCTATGGAAGTTAGGGCTGTTTCAGGAGTCCAAATTTCATCTCAAAGATTTGACCATGGGAAAATCGTCATAACTCTCTCTCTTAGCGTCAAATTGGAATTATGTAGAAAGATGTTGCAATTACACAGACTCTAGTTTCTTGTGTATCAATTTCAAAGTCGAAGGAGGAAACAGTGACACTGGTCATGTCGTACAACTTCGCTCTACTGAACCAGTCCATAATTAAGTCATTGTGGTGTTGGAAATATGATGCAATATGTTGTCCTTGATGGAAACCTACTTGATGAAGTTGTCCTTGATGTAAACCTACCTTATGAGTTGCCTTTTGATAATAAACCTATGTGTTAAATATGTAAAAATAATGTTTCTATAGGTCAGCTCAAATGTGATAGAGAGGAATTCCAGTAAGTGCCAGAGAAATGAAACAAAAAATATTTCTCAATGTATACGCAGGTTTGATGAAGGCAACCCGCGTATGGAGGCAATTTACATACTACTTTAATGAAGGCAACCCGTATATACATCTAAAATTATTATATACGTATTTTTTGTGAAGAGAAGTCACGTATACATGCAGGGACGAAGAAGCTAAGTCGAGTATACACGTAGGGATGAAGAAGCAAAGTCATGTATGCCTTTTACGCTCTAAAATTATGATACCATGGGGCATTACCATGGTATTAGCCCACAGTATTGAGAATTGTGTCGTCTATTTTGATCCTGTCCAAGAATACCATCAGCATTTGTGTGGTTTTAACTCATGGTATTGGTAAAGGCTAAATCTATATAAGGAGAAGAAGATCATAGTGCAAAGTGTGCATGTGTCTGGGTATTGAATGAATACTTTAGTCTGAAGTATATCTTCATGGAATGGGTTACAGTTTCTTGATAGATCTGAAATAATAAACCTATAAATACAATGATGGATTAGAATCTCTAGACCTAAAATGACCATGTATTTCCAAGATATATTTATGAAATGTTTAGATTTGTGATCTGGAAAATGTTTGCTGAAGAAAAGGGTAAGATCCGAGTTGATTATTTATTATGAAGAATTGTACAGTACTGAAATAGTCGCATATATATACATAGTTTCATCTCCCTAAAAGTGCGTATATATGCGGGTTCAGTTACGCAAAAGCGCGTATGGGATCTACAGTTTTGCTGAAGTGTGAAGAAGGAAATTTCTGATTTGTTTTTATTGTATTACTGTTGTCTGTCAATGATGTCTTCATACAGATCTAGGTTGTTTGAATATTGTATATGCTTCTAAGTTGAATATGTACAAATCTGATCAATGAGGGAGTAATTATGTTTATTGATGAATGACTAAATAAGGGTTCTACATTATTCAAAATATATCTGACTGAAATCCTTCGATCTCGATCTGAGACTAATCATAGTCTGTAAAAATAGTATTCTCAGATCTATACGTAGGTTGGTGTGAAGGAAAGCACATATACACATGGAATCAGTGAAGTGAAGTAGCGTATGTATTTTAAGATAATGAATGTTCAGGGTTGAGTTTGATTTTGCATACTTATTCTGAAATCTAGGTTATTACTGTGTTTTGGTTACAATGATCTCACTATTCTGATTGAAGTTTGGGTTAAGTTTATTATTGATGATCTTTATGATGATTTGAGTTGAAGCTGTGGGATCCAATATGAAAATTGATGAAACGTGGTCTGCAGTGATTCTAAGGGTTGAAGCCTTCCGTGTGGAAGTAGAAGCTTCCTACTAGTAGAAGCTAGTGTTCTGATCAGGGGGTTGAAGCTCCCTTGCAGTAGTGGTTGGTAAAAGTGATCAGGGGGTTGGAGCTCCATTCCAGTAGTAGCTAGAGAACGAGAGAAGGTTGCAGCCTTCTGCAGGTAGATTTCTGCATACTGATATGAGTCTACACCAGTACAATATTATAAGCAGTTTTCCATAAAATAAATATTGAAGATAGAGACAATGACAACGGTGGTTTTCTCCCAACTTGGGTTTCCACCTTCAATCCTGGTGTTCATGTGTGTTGCTTACATGTGATGATTTATTATGTTCTTATTGCACATGCTTACGACTTACTAAACATCTGATGAATGAATGATGCACTACTCTAAGTAAAGAATTATCTGCATAATAATATCTCTAGACATATGCAAGTTTTCTTAAAGATAGCCGTGTGTATACGCTAGTTGGTTTCATTAAAGTCGCGTATAGAAATCAGTAAAGAAAAATTAAAAGTTAACAATGTGTTATAAATACTGATTCACCCCCCCCCCCGTCCCCCCCTCTTAGAATTTTTTACAACAATTGGAATCAGAGCAGGTCCTTCTATATAAGCTTGATCGTTTGAAGGAGATCCATCTCAATGGGAAGGAAGAAAAAAAAAATGCTACTCAAAGGAAGAAGATATATTAGAAAATGTATGCAGCAGAAAATGAAGAATATGAAAAAGGTATTGATTATTGTTCTTGTGATTCACTTCCTTGTGCATGCAATGTTGAAGATAGGAATTATGAAAGTAAAAGTAATGTTATGGATCTAGAAGCATAAATTGATAATCTCAAGGATGAAGTTGAAGATCAACAAATTATATTTAATGAAAGGGAATGTATCTTCAAAGATATGATTTCTATATTGAATTATCAGCTACAAGAAAGAAATTCAATTGAGAAACTAAACAAAAAATAGATAGATCAGTGTCAAAATATTCAGAATGAAGTATCCAATTACAGTGAAGGACTTGAAGCAAAAATCAACTCTCTCAAAGCAGATCTGGAAAAATCAAATAAGAAGAATGAATAACTTCTACAAACATTTGAAGAACAAGAAAATGGGTTGAGATAAGAGATTCTAAACTTGAATGAACAAGTATAAGAAGGAAGAATGGTCGAAGAAAGTATGAAGAAGAAATGCCAAATATTAGAAGCTAAGGTAAACATTTTAAAAGGTAAATTAGAGGAAAATTATAAACACTTGAAGTTTCAAGATAGTACTAAGATTCTAGATAATATTCTTAGTAGTCAAAGGTTCCTTTTATTAAATTTGGTCTTGGTTTTCATGAAATTGTTAAAGGAGAATATAGTTTACAAGAGAGTGTTAAAGATTCAAAGGATATCAATGTAAAACCTGAAGTGTTGAAAGAGACAAAAGGTCAACCGACAATTATGAATTCTCAAAGGAAATAATTCGCTCCTAACTATAGAAGTAACAATCAATTTTATCCTTTGATCAATAGTGTTGAATGCTTTATATGTCATAATTATGGACATGTTGCAGCCAATTGTAGAAGCAAATTGTTTCAGTAGCAGACAAATAGTCTCTTCATAGAAAGGTCAACAACTCCCATGAACTCAAGTTTCTTTAAGGGTTATTGTTTTTCATGCAACCAATTTGGACATAAAGCTATCAATTTCAATAGAAGGAACATGAGGAAAAGCTATTATGATACCTTTGCTCCCTTTTCTAGTCACATAAGATGTTATGCTTGTAAAAAGTTTATGCATGTAGAAAATGAATGCAAGAACATATCAATGAATCATCAAAGACAACATAAAAGTAAAACAAATGATATCATAATACCAAAGAAGGTTGGATTCACCAACTTTAATGTTGAAAATCATAAAGAAGAAAAGTTAATATGTGGTATTTCTCTCTATGAAATTAAAGACAAGTATGAATGGTACATCGACAGTGGATGTTCTCATCACATGACTGGTGATAAGAGTAAGATGGAGTCCCTTAAGAAAAATCAAGATGGTAAGGTTATTCTTTCAAATGATGCTCCAAAAAACATTTTGGGAAAAGGTAGAGCCATAATTAACAAAAATAGAAGGGCATTTGATACCTTATTAGTTAAAGGCCTAAAAAAAAACTTATTAAGTGTAGGTCAAATGGCAGATAAAGGAAATATAATTGTGTTCACTTCAACCACATTCAAGGATATGGACGAAGAAACTAGAGAAGTCATAGCAAGAGGATACAAAAATGCTGATAAATTATATGTGTTTAAAGTTATGACCTCTCGTAGATGTGAGGAGGATTCAGAATTAGATTGAAAGAAGTCAATGCCCATTGCAGTCCATGATTCTTGAAAGAATAATGTTATCTTCAAATGCAATGTGTAGATGGTGGTTTGGTAATTTTGGTTATTTATATTTCTGAAAGTGCATCTGATGTGATAGCAGAAGACAGGTACATAATGTATAAGTCCAAGGGGAGATGGAGTTGCGAAATTTTCTATATTTCACTTTCTATACGTGGGTTTCATAAACTAAAGACGCATATACATGCGAGTTCCATTGGAGAGAGTTGCACATGCTTTTCTCTGATAAGAAAAACAATAAAATTATATGGTTATAGTCCTTTGATATGATATGGTCAATCTTGACTATTAACAGGCATCACAGGTTCAAGGGGAGCATTAGCCTAAATACTAATGTTGCATTGTTGGCATTGTGTTTTCTTATTCCTTAGTTCTTGTGATGCTCATGTTCGAATGATGTTGTCAAGATACATGGATTTCTTATGATGAGATTATGGATGAGCCCTGATATCTTATTGCGAAAGAGTATCTTTATTTTCACACGTCGATTTGATGCAACTCTAATGATTTAGATATGGACAGAACCTGCAGAGTTTGTTGTTGATGAATTTTGTCATGAATGAGTTCTATTGTACTTGATTCCTACACATGTTACATCGTGACTATGAAATAAATATAAATCATGAAGACCTTGGTGATAACAGATCACGTGGATGATTGCTTGATACATATTGAATATTGATGAAGTTATTCTGGTATAATAATTCTCCTTGGCAAGAATATGATGTTGCTGCAGAGATCCTTAAGGCTTGGTTACTGATGTGCTTATGCTACATCTGTTTAAGACACGGCTACATTCTCTTATCTTTCTTCTCTCATATATTGTTGATACAAGTATATGGTTTTTTTCTCATTATATATGATGCCTCTCTACTCTATCTTATTTTATGATGATTCCCACATATATTTCTACAAAGGAGAAATGGCAAGTTCACCTTGGTGAAGACAAGAGATTGAGTTGATAGTTGATTTCTACAGAAATATACTATGATGTTGAAATCATAGACCCAATCACGGGTTGATGATATTGAACTTTACAGAGCTTTTTGATTGACATACATGGTTTGGCGCTGATGGGTACAACTGCAGTTATGGCTTTCAAGCTGCATTTTCTTATTTGATTATCTAATTTATGAAGATGTTTTGATGAATTGGTTAAGGTGTTCATGATGCACAAGTTTAGGAGGAGAATTTTCCTTGCTGAAGAGGTTGCATTATGATTGGTAGCTGTGTTATGATCTCCTGTTTGAGATTCTTTGGTTTTGGTTATAAAAATTTATATTTGTAATTTGTTTAAAAGGTCATGTTGAGACCTATGATGTAAAATTGTTATATTCAGTCATGTAAGGACTTGTTCAAAATTGTAAACCCACTTGGTTGGGTAGTTGAGTCAAATATGAAATTCCACTTGGTTGGATCATTAATGTAAGTATGAGTCCTTGATGATGGGAAATGTTATACTCGGTTGAGTTATAGAATCATGTAATTCATTGAAAAATATGTCTGAAGATTCAGCATGAACTCAAGGGGAGCATGGTCAATACAATGAAATTAGATCTACAGAGCTCTTCTTTATACAAGGAAAGAGAAATCTTGTTTCGGTATTGATCTTCCCTTTTCCCTTGATGTAAAAGGGGGGGAGTATTTTTGTGTTTGAATAATGGTTATGATTAATTTATTTATCTGTTGTGGTGATCAAGCACCATCATGGTTGCCATCAAGTCCAAAGGGGGATATTGTTGGCAATATGATGCAACATGTTGTCCTTGATGGAAACCTACTTGATGAGTTTCCTTTTGATAAGAAACCTATGTGTTAAAGATGTAAAAATGATGTTTCTACAGGTCAGTTTAGATGTGACAGAGAAAGGAATTCCAGTAAGTGCCAGAGAAATGAAACAGGAAATATTTCTAAATGTATACGTAGGTTTGATGAAGGCAACCCGCATATGGAGGCAATGTATGCACGAATTTTATGAAGGCAACCCACGTATACATCTAGAATTATTATATACATAATTTTTGTGAAGAGAAGTCGCGTATACACATAGGGACGAAGAAGAAAATTCGCGTATGACTTTTGCGCACTAAAATTATGATACCATGGGGCATTACCATGGTATTAGCCCACATTATTGAGCGTTGTGTCGTCTATTTGATCGCGTCCAAGAATACCATCGGTAGTTGCGTGGTTTTGACTCATGGTATTAGTAAAGGGTAAATCTATATAAGGAGAAGAAGATCATAGTGCAAAGCGTGCATGTGTCCGGCTATTGAATGAATCGTTCACTCTAAAGTATATCTGCATGGAATGGGTTACAATTTATTGATAGATTTGAGATAATAAACCTATGAATACAATGATGGATTAGGAGCTCTAGACCTGAAATGACCATGTATTTCTTAGATCTATTTATGAAATGTTTAGATCTGTGATTTGGCGAATGTTTTCTGAAGAAAAGGGTAAGATTTGAGCTGATTATTTATTTTGAAGAATTGTGCAGTCTTGAAATAGTTGTAGATCTATACGCAGGTTTGTCTCTGTAAAAGTTCATATATACGAGGGTTCAATTACACAAAAGAGCATATGGGATCTAGGTTTTTGCTGAAGTGTTTGGAAGGAAATTTTTGATTTGTCTTTGTTGTATTATTGTTGTCTATCAATGATGTCTTCATACAAATCTGGGTGTTTTGAATACTGTATATGCTGCTAAGTTGAATATGTAAAAATTTGATCAATGAGGGAGTAATTATGTTTAATGATGAATGATTGAATAAGGGTTTTGCATTACCGAAAATATATCTAACTAAAAGCCTCGGATCTCAATCTGAGACTGATCATACTATGTAAAATTAGTATTCTCAGATATATACGCAGGTTGGTGTGAATGAAAGCACTTATACACATGCAATCAGTGAAGTGAAGTAGTGTATGTATTTTAAGATAATGAATGTTCAAGGTTGAGTTTTATTCTTCATACTTATTCTGAAATATGGGTTATTACTATGTTATGGTTACATTGATGATCTTTATGATGAGTTGATTTGAAGCGGTGGGATCCAGTATAAAAATTTATGAAACATGGCCTGCAGTGATTCTGAGGGTTGAAGCCTTTAGTGTCGAAGTATAAGCTTCCTGCCAGTAGAAGCTGGTGTTCTGATCAGGGGGTTGAAGCTCCCTTGCAGTAGTGGCTAGTAAACAAGATCAGGGGGTTGGAGCTCCCTTACAGTAGTAGCTGGAGAATGAGAGAAGGTTGTTTCCTTCTGTAGGTATATGCCTGCGTACTGATATGAGCCTGCATTCATACAATATTATAAGCAATTTTCCATATAGTAAATATTGAAGATAGAGACGACAACACCTGCGGTTTTCTCCTGACTTGGGTTTCCACCTTAAATCCTGGTGTTCATGTGTGTTGCTTATGTGTGATGATTTATTCTGTTCTTACTACACATTCTTAATGCTTACTAAACATCTAATGAATGAATGATTCACTGATCTAAGTAAAGAATTATCTGCATAATAAGATATCTGTACATACACAAGTTTTCTTAAAGATATATGTGTGTATACGCTAGTTGGTTTCATTAAATTTGCATTTATAAATTAGTAAATAAAAATTAAAATTTAACGGTGTGTTATAAATACTATTTCACCCCCCCCCCCCGCCCTTTCTTAGTATTTTTCCCAACATGTGGGAGGTTGGACATAATTTTCTCTTGAAGAATCCAAATCAGGTCAGACTTGTGGCATTTGAAAGAAGATTGATAGTGCTACTACAGGGAATAATTTGAGATATTAAAGATCTGAAATCATAGAGATAATTCAATTTCAATATCAAGCTCCTCAATTACATGTCAAAATTACAAGAGCAAGTGCACAAAATTTCTCTCTCGCAAAGAGCAACAAAAAATGAAATGGAAGTTTTGAAGAAAAGCATGGAAGCTATGATGGATGGTTTGGAAGAAAAAATGGATGATTTGAAGAATGGTATGGAAGAAAAAATGGAAGGTTTGAAGGAAGACATGGAAGTTTTGAAGGAATGCTTGTCAAAGTTGATACAACAAATGATTCCTAATGGCGAAAAGATAGTAGAGAAAACTCATGATGAGAACAAAATAACTGTTAATTTTGATTTCGTAAACTATAATGTTGGATTGAAGAACCACCATATTCCAAATATGGATATGAGGAAGTTTGATGACAAGGATCCCGTATCATGGATACTACAGATGGATCAATATTTTTATCTCAATAATGTGCAAAACACACAAAAGGTACACATTGCAACTTTACATTTAGAACAAAACACATTTGTATGGTATCGATGGCTTTTCTCCCGTAAAAAAATTGTTACTTGGTCAATTTTTACGGAGGAAATGATAGCACATTATGAGGATACAAAGAGCAACACCTTCTTTATCCAATTGATAAATCTCAAGCAAAAGGTCAGTGGTGGACCACATTGAGGACTTCCAAAAATTGAATATAAAGGTAACTGATATTCCAAAGGAACACATGATTGATGTCTTCATAGGTAATTTAAAGGATAATATACAACATGAGGTTCATGTTTGGGAACCTGATTCATTGGAGAAGGCATTCAGGTTGGCAAGAAAATTTCAATGTAAAATTATGGTGAAAAGGAAGCCTACCACTCACATCTATAAATATGGAAGTGTTGCTACTCATAGAATTTCACAACCTACAAGTTTGACACCATAAAAATTGGAAGAAAGAAGAGCAAAAGTGATTTTCTATAGTTGTGATAGAAAATACACTAAAGGTCCTAGCTGTGTTGAGAAGAAATTATTTTACATAGATTGTGAAGAGGAGGAAGAAAATGAACAAGAAAATTCAAAAGAAGAGGATATACACCAGGAACCAATCCTAGAAGAAGAAGAAATGAGTCCGACCATGTCATGTAATGCATTGGCAGGAATTACCACTCCTCAAACTCTCAAGATAGAAGGACATATCAAGAAGAAGTGTGCAATTCCAAAAGAATATTTTGTTTTAGTTGGGAATTTTTACAAAGATATAAGTGATCTTTGTACCATAAGGAACCATTTTTCCAACCAAATGTATCAGATGCACTAGGATCTTGCTGCAACTTCTGAATGGGTGTCCACGCTTCTTCTTCCTTCTTCCATTCATCCCTTGCTTCAGTTATCCAATATGGTTGGATAATAGATATGGTGCAAAGAAATGCTTCCACATCTTCATCCTTTCTTGAGAGTGCATCTGCAAAAACATTTAGCTTCCTTTTTTTTTAGATGATTTCAAAGTCACAACCCAACATCTTTGTGACCAATTTTTTCTTCTCTTTTGAAGATAGTATTTTTTCCAAAAAGTGTTTAAGACTATCATGATCATTTTTTACCTTGAACTGTCTTCCCATTAGGTAAGGTCACCATTTCTTTAGTGCACGTAGTATTTCCAACATTTCATTCTCATAAATAGCTTTTTGTAAATACTTTCCTTTGATTTGATGACTTTCAGAAGAAATGGGTCTTCCTTCTTGCATTAAAACAACACCAATTCCATTTCTTGAGGCAAAACATTCCACAATAAAGGATTTTGTGAAGTCTGGTGTAGCTAAGAACGGTGCTAGGCATATCGCCTCTTTAAGATGTTAAAAGGCCTTAGTTGCTTTAGGAGTCGAAGAAAATTCATCTTCCTTTAATAATGTTGTTAGAGGTGCTGCAATTCTCCTATAATTCTTAACAAAATTGAGATAATACCCTGTTAACGTAAGAAATCCTCGCAACCGCTTTATGGTTGTCGGGACTTTCCATTCCTTAATGGCTTTAATTTTGTTAAGGTCTACCTTAACACCCTCATGACATACAATATGACACAACTATTCTACCCCTTGTACTCCAAAGAAACATTTGGATGTATTTTCATATAATTGTTTCTCCTCTAGTAGTTTGAGCACCCTGTCAACATGTTGAGCATGATCCTTCCAAGACCTTATGTAGATTAGTATATCATCAAAAAATACTAGCAAAAAAATTCTAAGGAAGGGTTTGAAAATGGAGTTCATCATCCATTGAAATGTAGAAGGTGCATTGGTAAGGCCAAAAGGCATGACCAAAAATTCATAATGACCCCCATGTGTTCGAAATGTTGTTTTCGAAATATCTTCCGTATGCATTCTAATTTCATGATATCTTGAATGAAGATCCAACTTGGTAAAATAAATTTCTCCATGTAATTCATCCAATAATTCATAAATTACAGGAATGGGAAATTTATCTTTAATAGTGAGCGTATTTATCTTCCTATAATTCGGACACATGCACCATGATCCATCCTTATTGTCCATCAATACTACTGGAGCAGAGAAAGAACTTTAACTAGGTTTAATTATACCAACCTCTAACATTTCTACAATCATACGTTCAATTTCTCTCTTTTGGACATAAGGATATCTGTAAGGCCTGATGTTTGGAGGAACATTTCTTGGCATCAAATGAATAGCATGATCATGATCACAAATAGGTGGGAGTCATTTGGGAGTTTCAAATAGCTTGGAATTATTGTCCAATACTTTTTGGAGATCTCGAAAAATAGATTATTTTGATGTTGGAACTTATAGTAAGCATAATTGTGTAATTACACCTCCTTGTTCTTTTTTTAGAAGCTTTTTCATGACATTAGAGCTTATTATATTTTCAGCTTCCCTGCGACACCCTGTAATTCAACTTCCTTTCCTTCCAATTTTTTTCTACAAAAGTTCTTGAAAATTAAAAGCTAACATGCCCAAAGATTGTAACCATTGTACTTCTAGTACAACATCAGAACTTCCCATTGGAAGGGAAGGCATTGGACTCTTCAATACATATTCCCCCATGGTTAGCTTGATATTATGGCATTTTCTAGATAAATTTATAGTTCCTTCATTTGCAACCATCACTTGACACTCTAGTGCTAGGTATAGAAAGCAATTCAATTCCTTGGTTACCTTACAATGAATAAAATTATGGGTACTATCTGAATCAATCAAAATTATTATCCTTTTCTTCTTGATATGTCATTCCATCTTGATAGTTTGAGGAGTGGTAATTCCTTCCAATGTGTTACAAGATATGGTTGGACTCATTTATTCCTTATCTAGGGTTTATTCTTGGTGTATATCCTCTTCTTTTTAAGTTTCTTTTTCATTTTCTTCATCCTCTTCAAAATCTACGTAGAATAATTTCTTCTCAGCACACTTATGACATTTAGTGTATTTGATATCACAAGTGTAGCAAAGCCATTTTGCTCTTTTTTCTTCCAATTTTTGTGGTGTCAACCTTGTAGGTTGTGGAATTTTAGGGGTAGCAACACTTCCATCTTTTTAGATGTGAGTGGTACGCTTCCTTGTCGCCATAATTTCACATTCAATTTTTCTTGCCAACCTATGTGCCTTCTCCAGTGAATCAGGTTCCGAATGGTAAACCTCGTGTTGGATATTATCCTTTAAATTCCTTATGAAGACATCAATCATGTGTTCCCATGGAATATTAGCTACCCTTATATTCAATTTTTGGAATTCCTCAATGTGCTCCACCACTGAACCCTTTTGTTTGAGACTTATCAATTGGGTAGAGAAGGTGTCTCTATTTGTATCCTCATAATGTGCTATCATTTCCTCTGTAAAAATTGACCAAGCAATAATTTTTTTTACGGGAGAAAAGCCATCGATACCATACAAATGTATTTTATTCTAAATATAAAGTTGCAAGGCATACCTTTTGTGTGTTTTGCACATTATTGAGATCAAAATATTTCTCCATCTGTAGTATCCATGTTAAGATATCCTTGCCATCTTACTTCCTCATATCAATCTTTGGAATATGCCATGGGTCTTCGATCCAACATTAGAGTTCATGAAATCACGATTAACATTTATTTTATTCTCATCATGATTTTCCTTTACTATCTTTTTTCCATTAGGAATCATGCATTGTATCAACTTTGTCAAACCTTCAATGTCTGCTTTTAGATCATTCTTCATGTCTTCCATGTTGTCTTTCATTTTTTCTTCCATGTCTTCCATGCCATTCTTCAAACCATCCATATTATTTTCCACTCCCTTCTTCAAAAAATCCATCTTCACTTCCACACATTTCTTCAATTTTAATTTTTTTGTTGCTCTTTGCGAGAGAGAAATTTGGTGCACTTTCTCATGTAATTTTTATATATCATGTTACATTTCTTCATCTTCATGAATCATAGTAGAGTATTCTGGGGGCTTAAAGGGTGTTGAATTATTTTTAGGGGGAATTTTAGAACCCAATACTGATATCTATGCTTCACTATACCCTTGGAATCACTTCAAACTGATTTTTCAAACAAGACTTATGTAATGTGAAAACAATACATACCTTTTTTTCACTTTTTCGGATATCAATATTGAAACTAAATTATCTCTGTGATTTCGAATCTTCAATATCTGAAATACATTCTTGTAGTAGCCCTATGAATCCTCTTTTGAATGCCATAGGTTTGACCTGATTTGGATTCTTCAAGGAAAATCTATGTCCAATCTCCGACAATGACCTAATTATGGACTTGTTCAATAGAGCAAAATTGTACGACATACCACGTGTCATTGTTTCCTCCTTCGACTCTCAAAATTGATATACATGAATCTATAGTCTGTGTGATTTCGGCTATTTTTTAGATAATTCCAATCCGATGCTCAGAGAGAGAGTGATGGCAATTTTACTAATGTCACCTCTTTTAGATGAAATTTGGGAGCCTGCAAAAACCCTAACTTCCGTAGATCATATCGCTGAAAATATTGTGAACCAAGATCTGAAATTTTTACACAATGTTCCTCAAGGTTTCAGCTTTTCATGATAAAAATTTGAGATTTTGAACCTTCTTATAAAAATAGTTATAGCGAAAATGCCACAATGAACTATTTGGAGTAGTGAAACCCTAGAATCCAAATCTCTAATACCAAATGTTATGAAACCAACTCTAAAAATAGAAGAAAAGAGAGATCTACACCTTATAAATAAGCCACTTCAAGGGGAAAAACTCATTTACATTACATAAATGAATAATTATTGGGTGATACAAATGAAAAAACCTCCTTCTATATATAGGAGTCCATGGGGTCACAATATAATCCTAGCCGACCTAACAGTAATAATGTAAGGGCACAATAATAGCAATATTGGGGTTACAGGGGTACAACAATAACAATAAGGGGGCTACACTAACAACAATAAGGGACTACAATAGTAATATAGGGACCTAAAAAAGCATGAAATGATAAACATACATGAGAAAAACAGATGCTCCAAAGCATACCACAAGTATCTCAACACAATTCCTGCAAATCTGTCTTTGATTTCATTCCAAAAGTTGATTACAAGAGCTCCACTGCAATATGGGACTATCCAACCCAAAAAAAGACTAAATAGAATCTACTTATAGAAAATATGGACTATGACATGTCATTAGTTCTAAATCCCATCCAAAGTGGATCATAAATGCAATAGATGAGTCATTTCCTATTTTTTAGGGAGGTTAGAAACCATTCCCTGAATTTTAGCGATAAACTAGGATTGTTTGTCCCTTACATTAATTACATATTCCATCATTATAGGAGGAAAAAAACCAACCCAATAGGAAAAAAATGCCTCGAATTTGTGACCATTTCTGAGCTTCACAAGTGTCCGGAGGAATCCAATGTTGATTTGTGACATTTTTGATAGAAGAGTAAAAACAATTTTTAGAAGCGTAATAGAACTTTGGAGGCACTTTTAATAGTCCAAATTCAATTTTGAAAGATCGGTCAACTAGCCCCATGTGTCTAGTTTCCATAACATCTTTAATTTTTCAAAATGGACGAATGGAAGGCCTTCACAAATCCATTCACCTAGGGTCACTCAAAAGTGTAGCAGAGGGTCCAAAAAGGAGGCAGAAACATGAAAAATGATTGGTTTTTGAGCTTTTTATCCAAATTTATAGCTTGTCATCCCATGAGGGTTCCTGATATGTGATTTAATCATCAAAATAAATCCATCCTTGTAAATAAATCACCATTTGGGTGCCTCCAAAATAATAGTAACAAAAGTCTGTTACCCTTTTCCAATGAGACATTTCTAGAATTCTGCATAAAAACACATAAAATACCAAAACTAATAAAAATTTCTAAAAATTGGTTCTATGGGACCTATGAGATATGGCCTACATAACTAAAGAAGAATTAGCTAATAATTTCAAGTTATCCTTCTCTTTGATCTTCATTTGCAGCTCTTTAAGCCTCTTCTTCACTTGTTTTAGCCTTATTTGAGAAATGGTGTCCCAGGTACGATCGTGGTTTTCCATGTGTCTTTGCAGCTTGTTATTCCTTTTAGAATTATTCAATAGCTTCTCCAAATTCTCATTAAATCTTGACAACCAAATCTCTCTATCCTCACTGATCTCCATGGCAATAAGCTCATCAAAGGTCAACTCTTCAGATTGATGAGTTGATTGTCTTTCTCTCTCCAACACCCTTTTGAGGCCTCTTTTCTTGGTATTCTTGTTTGTGTTTCAGCCTCTATGTCCTACATTTTGTCAAAAACAATAATCTTCTTTCCTTTACCTAGATTCGCCTCCATGTCTAATTTTTAATTGTTTTGTAGGAGTTGATTCACTTTCAATTGAAAATTTTCCCGCTAAAGGAAAGTAATTTGTGATTGGGTAATGGAGAATGCCTCTTTCAATTCTGCTATTTCTTTATATATTTTTTTGATGACATCTTCAGCTGATCTTACTTCATCATGCTCTAATACCTCAACCTCCAATGGCACTGACTCACTATGCTGATGCAAGAGAGGTTGCTCCTCTATCTGGCATTGTTCAACAATGGTGCCAAATGTAAGAAAACCCTTGGCAGACCTAGGCGAAAATACTCGTCTCTTCCCCCTATCATATGTGTGAAAAAATTCAACAAACCTAGGAAAATATGAAGATTGATTATGCATTGTATCAGATCTAATATCCATTGCTCGTGCTGATGGGCAAGATAGAAAGCACTGCTGACAATGTTTCGAAGAAGTTTTCCCAAGTCATCTTTATGGAGGACAAGTGATGCAACACAATGAGCTTAAATAGGCCATGATGAAAAAATACTAGTGTGATGATCTTCTCTTCTAATCTGAACCTTCTCAACCATCTTAACCAAGCTCCTATACAAATAGTGTGGAAAATAAAATGCTTTGATAGAGGTAAAATGTATCAAAATCTTGATGTGATACCTATACAACTTGGAGAATCTTCCTTCACATGTGAAGTACTTAATTATGAACATCACCAGAAGATCATACTTGTTTCTAAGGTGTCTGAAAGGAAAAATAATTTCTGGCTCCTCTCTAGCATTAATTTATGAGTGGAATGGAGGGTTTCTGCCTTGTTTTAGGTAAAAATTTGAAGATTTTTCAAAGGCAGAGATGAACCTAGACAACGACATATGAGATGGAGTGACATAACTATAGACCTCTTAAATTATGGTGATGGAGATAACCTTGAAACTAATTTATGACGGAAATTCCCTTGACAATGATGGTGGCGATGAATGAAATGAAGGAGAAACATACATGATTTAGACCTCTTTAGCGAAAAAAATTATTTTCTGAGAAATGGTTCGAAAAAGTAAAAAAAATTGACCTATTATTTTATGGAAAATAACTAAAATATTTGACATACCTGAGCTAACAGTGAGTGGCAACATTCTCGAAGATTGGTTTTAGATCAAGGTATCATAAGGTGTGCATCAAAGGAGAATATTTTTACAAAACTACATTTTTTACTAGGTATAGGCATTATTAGTTTTTGGTGGTTCCTTTTGGTCTTAATAATGCTCCAACCACTTTCATTTGTTTTATGAACCATGTGTTGCATCCTTATCTGGACAAGTTTTTGATAATTTTTTTTGATGATATATTGATATACTCCAAGAATGAGGAAGAGAACGCAGAGAACCTCCAAGTATTATTGAGATTGTCCAGAGAGAATCCGTTATATGTCGAGCTGAGAAAATGCAACTATTTTTATTCTTATGTGAATTACTTGGGATATGTTGTTTCCAAGGAGGGGATATCAGTGGACATGAAAAATATCAAAGTTACCATGGAGTGTCAAACTCCTAGGAATTTGGATGACTTCATATCATTCATGGGACTAGTAAGTTATTACAGGAGGTTCATTAGGAACGTCTCACGATTTGGTTATCCTATTACATCTTTGGAGAGGAAAGGGAAGAAGCTTGAATGGAATGAGGATTTTGAAACTAGTTTTGAGTTGTTGAAGAATTTGCTTACAAATTCTCTGATTTTGGATATTGTAGATCCCGATAAGGAGTTTGTGGTATGTAGAGATGCTTGTAAGGAAGGACTTGGTGGAGTCATAATGCAGGAAGGATAGGTGGTTTCCTATGATTCAAGGAAGTTGAAATAGCATGAGAATAACTATGTGACTCATGACCTTAAGTTGGAATATATCATTCATGCATTGAATATGTGGAGACATTATATCCTAGGAAGGAGGTTATTTCTAATGAGCGATAAAAATGGGTTGAGGTACTTGTTTAACCAACCCAATATGAATGTCAGGAAATACAGATGGATATATACCCTTAGTGAGTTTGAATTTGAGATCAATTACATCAAGGGAAAGGAGAAGATGGTTGCAGATTCTCTCAGTAGGAGAGTGCAGGAGAATCATATTCTAGTTCTGAGCTCTTATGGGACACATTTACAAGAGAAAATATTACATTCAGGGAAACATAATGAAAGGTACTAGTAGTTGAAATGGAGATTGTAGTAGCATAGTGAAGATGACCTGGATGAGGAGTATCACCTCACAGAATATGGCTTGGTCAAGAACAATATTTATGCACTGGATAGCAGTGAGCTCAAGAATCTTACCTTGAGCGAGTTCCATGCCAATTCGTATTAAAGTCACGCAAGATATAAAAAGACTTTGAAAAAAACCAATAAGTTCTATCATTGGCTGAAATTGAAGAAAGGCGTGGTTTAGTTTGTTGCAAAATGTTTTTACTATCAAAATGTGAAAGTAGAGTGTAAATATCTAGTTGGTTTGTTGCAACCTATTCTAATTCCAGAATGGAAATGGGATGTCATTTCCATGGAATTCATTAAAGTTTTTATGAGGACATTGAAGTATCATGATTCCATCATGGTTGTGGTTGACATGTTTAGCAAGGTATCTCACTTTATTGTAGTGAAGTATACTAATTAAACTAATGAGGTAGCTCAAATATTCATCAAAGATATGGTGAGGATGCATGGTGTTCCCAAGAATATTATATCACATAGACATGCCAAGTTAACTTCCAAGTTCTAGAAGGAATTGTTTCTAAGCTTGGGGAGAGACATAGATTTTACTACAACTTATCATCAAAAAAAATATGGACAGATAGAGAGGGTTGGTAGCATTCTTGAGGATATGTTAAGGGTGTATGTCATGCATCAGTAGAGGAATTTGGAGGAGTATATTCCATTGGTGGCTTTTGCATAATAATGGGTATCAAGAGTCCTTGTAGATGAATTAGTTTCGGGATATTTATGGGTGGAGTTGTAATACTACTATTAGCTGGAGTGATTAGCTAAACATGGTGCTAATTTGTCTAGATATTCTAGCTGTGATGGAGTAGGATATGAAAGTTATTAATATGAATTTAAAGGTTGCATAGGATGGTTAGAAGATTTATGCAGATCAACACAGATCATTCAAGGATTTGTGTACTATGCATCAAGACCAAGAGTATCTCTTTGAGGATTGTATCATGTGCCAAGCTAGCACCTTGGTACTGTGGGAATTTTGAGATCCTTGATAGGATTGGACCTATGGCCTATTGACTTGCACGACCACCAACAGTGAAAGTCCATGATTTTTTTAATGTTTAATTACTTGAGAGATATTTCTAGGATGGTGATCATGTGATTGATCAGTTTATATTGCAGGTGAAACTAGAGGAAGAATTACAACCAGAACCTCAATTCATTTTGCAGTAGAAATAACGCATGCTCTGGAAGTAATAAATAAAGCGAGTTAAATTGCAGTGGAAGAACTTTGGGCCCAATGAAACTACATGGGATATGGTTGATCAAAAGTAGCATTTGTATCCTTTCTTATTTTTTTCTTGAGAAAATGTGTTTGGTCTATGTGTTTTGGTCAATATTTATATATGCATATGTATATTGTAAATACTACAATGATATCTATTATTCATACTGCATCGAGTTGTGTCATATATATCCATTAAGAATTGTGATGTTCATTTTTTCAATAGTTTTCTATGATGTAAATTATGCTTTGAGTTGTGTTATAAAGCTCCATATGAAGAGTGTTTTGTTGGTTATAATCATCATTGAAAACCGAGGAGGGTGTTCCCCCAAGAAGGAGGGGTTTGTGACATTCACTGGTTGATTTTCCATGTAAATAAAATAATCCCATCATCATGGGATACATATTCCAAGTTGAATGGTGGGAAAAAATTTATAGTGGGAATCACTTGTGATTAATTAATGACTATGGAAATTGGAAAAGGAATTGGAAAATTAAAAGAGGAAATAACTGGCATTTAATTACCAAAATAAAGGAAAATAGGAGAAAAGGAAGGCAAGGGGACACAAATTTACATGCAGGAGAAATTATAGTAAAATTAAAGGAAAATAAGGAAATGGGAGACATCAATGATAAAAATCCATCAAAGAATCAGTTCATAGTTTTAATATATTTATGAAAATTTAAGCGTAATTCTTATTAATTTTCTCTCATACTCATGTACACTTAGAGAATTTTGGAGCATTCTTGGAGCACTCTAGCACTCACTTGGATTGGAGAATGAAAGCAAGGGAGGACAAGTGAAAATTTGGATCAACAAATATAGAAGGGATACTTTGTAGGTAAAATATTGCATGTGTGTTTTCCTTACTTATTTTAACGCTGTGTTTACAATACCGCCTGTCTATTAAACATTGTTTGACTTGGTCTGTCCGCCTGTCTATTAAACATTGTTCATATTACATTAACCGCTCTCACATACATATTACGTTGGCTGTATTCAATGCGTTGTTCATTACATATTTATTAAACGCATTCCATATATTACGTTGGATTTATTCAATACGTTGTCAACGCATTCCATATATATTTAAACGCTGTGGTTCAATATCCAATGCTGTCTCCATAAAGCGCTTTCCCTATCGACTTTGGTATTTAACGACTTCTCTTCTCCCCTTTCATAATTCCGCCCCTTCCACACTGCTCCCCTCCATTTCACCCTCCCATTTCATAATACAACCCTCCCATACCACTTTTCATTTTCACAATATCGCCCTCCCTACCATTTCATAAGTTTTTTATTCCCCAAACAAAAAAAATATACATATATATTTTTTATGCAGAAATCAGTTTATAGCAAAGAGTGTCCAAACAAAAAAAAATACATTTTTTTTGTGCGAGTCTGATTACCTTAAAAAAACCGAGTTTTGAATCGACTTTTTTAGCAAAGTGTTTCTGTCCTTTTAAAATTCAGCATATTTGCAGCAAAGAGTTTTTTCAGTACATTTTCCAGCAAAGATTTTTTTGTTTTCTCTCCTTCAAGAGAAATTTTCCAGCAGAGTTTTTTTTCTCTCCTCCTTCAAAAGAAGATGACAGTCCCTTCATCTTCTAAAGAGGCTGCCTACTTGGCACAGAGAGAAAGGAGACATGCTTCAGGTCCATCCAGAGGAAGAGAAGGCAGAAAACGAAGAAGAAACTTCAGAGAAAAGGGGGGCAGACAATCTAAAGCTCAGCAGCAAACAAATCAAGATAGAGGTAAAACTGATGACAAAGACAAAGGTAAACCAGTTGAAACAACTCATTCTGTTCTAGCACATTGTAACAATGGAGTAACTGAAAACCTATTTGATGTTTCATTTACTTCATGGAGAGATGATTGGTTGCTAGATTCAGGAGCAACATGTCACATGACATTTAGAAAAGATTTTTTTGAAGAATTCACTGAAAAAGTTGATGGAGCAGTATATTTCGCAGATAAATCCAAACTCAAGCCATCAGGGCTTGGCACAATCAGGCTTAAACTGCCTGGTCTTCCTAATCATATCCTACATGAGGTTCTATACCTCCCGGAGTTGAAGAGAAACTTGCTTTCCCTAGTCGAAATCCGGTAGCAAGGACACTCAATTCACTTGTTTGATGGCAAGGCAGAGGTCAGAAAAGCATCAGATCACTCACTTGTCATGGAGGGAATAGAAGAAGGGAGACTCTTGAAGCTGAAAGGTTCATCTGCTCATGCTCAAAACTTTGCATTCAGTTCACATCATGATGAAGGTACATTCCCATCAAGTCTTTTATGGCATGCTAGATGTGGACACTTAAACTATGACAACCTTCGTTTGTTGAAGAAAAATGGTGTTGATGGACTACCTACAATTCCTAGAAAACCTAAGGAATGTGATGCTTGTATTCTAGGAAAGCATAGCAAACATCCATTTCATGATTCACACTCAAGAGCACATAGGAAACTTGAACTTGTTCATTCAGATTTATGTGGCCCTATGCCTATTGCTTCTGCAAATGGAAACCAATACATGATGACATTTATTGATGACTACACCAGAATGTGTTGGATTTACTTACTGAAGAATAAGTCTGATGCTTTTCAAACTTTCAAGAATTTTCATGCATGGATTGAAAATGATGCACGAACACATATTGGCTCTCTACGTACTGATAATGGAAAAGAATACACTTCAAACGAATTTGAAAATTATCTTCGTCAACATGGAATCAAACATCAAACAACTGTGCCATATAATCCACAACAGAACGGTGTAGCTGAAAGAATGAACAGAACTATTTTAAATATGGTCCGCTCCATGTTATTTTTCAAGAATGTAAAATTGATGTTTTGGGCTGATGTAGTTCTATGTGCTGTTTACATAAAGAATAGGTGTCCTTCAAGTTCAATTAGAAACAAAACTCCTTTTGAAATGTGGCATGGCCACATTCCTTCGGTAAAGCATTTCGGGGTCTTTGGGTCCACCTGTTATGCCTTGATACCCAAGGGTCAAAGGAACAAACTTGGTGCTAGAAGTCGCAAATGTATCTTCTTGGGGTACTCCAATACCTCCAAAGGATATCATCTCTATGATGAAGCAAATAAGAAGTTTGTGATAGCAAGAGATGCCATATTTCTTGAATCTTCCAAGAGTGACAAGGTTGTTGAGCGGCAACTTGATCGCCTGGATAGATTCACACATGCAAAGTCTTTCCAAGAATTTGATAATGTGATTCCACATCTTGAAGGGGGGATTCCGATATTGAATCAAATTGTGGAATCATGTCCTGAAGCACTCTCTCCCCCACATGAAGAAACAACCACGGATGACAGATTGGATGATGTGATTGACAGAATTGGGAGATTGAATCTTGAATCAATCCCAACTCAGTCAAATGACCAGCCTGGGCCATCTCAGAAAGGTCCTCCCAAATGGCTGACAAAGACACTGGAGAATGTTCATCCTGATGAGGTTGGAAAAACGGGAACAAGAAGTTCCACTCAACAAATCGAAGGTGATGTAGATAATTCTGATTCTCCTGTTGATATGGATATTGCTTATAACTATGAATTGAGTTTGTCTACAGATCATGAACCAACTTCCTTCAAAGAAGCCGCTTCTCATGATGAATGGAAAGAAGCGATGCAAAAAGAGTATGATGCCTTGATAAAGAATGGCACTTGGAAGCTGGTTGATCCACCTTTGGGAACAAAACCAATTGGCTGTAAGTGGGTCTACAAGAACAAGTATAAAGCAGATGGCTCACTTGACAAGCACAAGGCCAGGCTTGTGGCAAAAGGTTTTGCACAAAAAGGAGTCGATTATGAAGAAAATTTTGCTCCCACAGCAAAATGGACCACCATCCGGACTCTCTTTGCCTTAGCAGCTCAGAATGGATGGAAAGTCCATCAGATGGATGTAAAAATAGCCTTCTTGAATGGAGATCTAAAGGAGAAATTTTATATGTCCCAGCCAGAAGGATTTGTGATAAAGGGTCAAGAACACAAAGTTTGCAAACTTGTAAAATCCTTGTATGGCCTCAAGCAAGCACCACGAGCCTGGTATGAGAAATTGACCGAGCATCTTCTGAAACTTGATTTCAAACACTTTGATATTGATGATGCAACTTTGTTTGTTAAGAAAGTTGGAAAAACAGTTGTATATCTTGTGGTATATGTAGATGATCTTTTGATAACAGGAAACAATGAGAGCTATATTGCATCCATGAAGAAAGAGTTGAAGAAGGGTTTTGAAATGACTGATTTGGGTCATGTTCATTACTATTTGGGTATTGAAGTAATTCAACATCCTAAATTCATATTTCTTTCTCAAAAGAAGTACATTGGAGATCTCTTGAACAAATTTGGCATGGATGACTGTAAACCCTTAAGTACTCCAATGGAACAAAACTTGAAGCTCACATCTATTGAAGGGAAGGAATTTGAGGATGCAACTAAGTATAGACAGCTTGTAGGAAGTCTTATCTATCTGACCACCACCAGACCTGACATCTCATTTTTTGTTGGAATCCTCTCAAGGTTCATGCAAAAACCTTGTGAAGGACATTGGTCTGCTGCAAAAAGAGTACTAAGGTACTTGAAGGGGACTCAAGACTTTGGACTCAAATATACACAGGTAGGCGACTTCATCTTGACCGGATACTCTGATTCAGACTTTGATGGCGACAAAGAAACAGGGGTTTCTACTACAGGTTACACCATGAGTCTTGGATCAGGAGCTGTCTCATGGAGATCACGCAAACAGTCAGTTCCAGCAGATTCCACGACCGAGGCAGAATATGTGGCAGCAGCTGAAGCAACAAAGGAAATTGTGTGGCTCCGGAAGATCCTGGAAGATTTGCGGATGAAACAAATGTATTCCACTCCACTCATGATCGACAACACTTCTGCAATAAAGTTGGCCAAGAACCCAAAGTTCCATGATCGAACAAAGCACATCAATACAAAGTACCATCTAATTCGACATCATGTTCAGGCCAAAACCATTCATCTACATCATTGTTCCACAAATGAGCAAGCTGCTGACATCTTCACCAAAGCACTTGGAAGAGAAAAGTTTGAAAAGTTCAGATCGATGCTTGGACTCACCAACATCCCTTCGGATTAAAGGGGGGAATGTTGACACCTAATCCTATGGATGGGTGTGCATTTGTATTTTTGTATATTATTTATTATTAGGAAATAAGGAAGGCCAAGAGTCATTGGGAGCTGAATCCCAATAGCCTCACTTCCCATCTATATAAGCATGTACATTCTTCAGCTAATACA